>JAUZNC010058650.1:0-19455 GCA_034780395.1 Vannuccia rotundouncinata
CACAGTCAACAAGTTCTCAGTCTCTCACAGTCAACAAGTTCTCAGTCTCTCACAGTCAACAAGTTCTCAGTCTCTCAACATCTCACGCAATGGCCAGCAGCATTATTTTTCATGCAACATTGCTTCCCCTTATGCCGGTTGTGAAGATGGGGCCAGTCCGTCCGATCAAGTCGCATGTTGTTGCCTTAAATTATTTTGAAGGTTTTCAAGAAACTCCATGTATCTGACAGCATCGATACTTTCATTTTGGGGTAACACTTCGTAGTAATGATGACCTTTTTGTAAGACTGCTATAATTGCAACATATTTTCTTTCCGTACAAGACCTTCTTGCCGTCTGTCTTAAGTTTTCATCTTCTGTAGCACTTATCCAGTTGCCAACTATATGCTTTGGTTGAAGTTTCCGACAGTAACTAGATTTGATTTTGTCAATCTAGATGACAAACACTCACAAGCAAATCTTCACATTGCTCAACACAAACCACTTTGCTATGTGCAGATAATGTGTGGCTGTGTACCCTTTGGCATTCAACATAGTTTGAAACCATGCACAGAGTTGGAAATAGTTTGGCATTCAAAATAGTTTGAAACCATGCATTCTTAAATAGGAAATTACCAATCACAAATTTTTGCAATAGATTTTTAACTACTAATATCACGAAGAATAAATCATTTAATTAATATACGATTGGATAAGAGTTTAATAATTTAATGATTTATTTCACGAATCTATTTAGAAAATTCGCACAGCATTAATAAATTACGGAAAAAATATTTTATGCGCGCTAAAATGATGACTGGACAACCCGATAAAATAGGACGCCATGTTACTTTACTTCAAGGAGTTTCAGTCATTCTAAGTTGTATCATCGGTTCTGGTATTTTTATTTCTCCCGTCGGGATCATCCGCCATGTTAAATCAGCTGGACTTTCTTTGATAATCTGGCTGGCCACTGGCTTATTCTCCAGCTTGGCAGCGCTCTGTTTGGCAGAGCTGGGAAGCACATTCAATCGATCTGGAGCTGAGTACGTCTACATCAAAGAGGCCTTTGGACCGATCATGGGCTTTATTATCATCTGGATAGAGTTTATCATGAGTTCAACAATTCCCTTGGCTACCTCATCTCAAGTCTTTTCTCTGTATCTTGTCAGACCGATATTTGGAGGTTGTGATCCTCCTGTTGCTGTTGTCAAGCTCCTTGGATGTATTGCTATTTGTAAGTTAGAATCTTTGAACAGGGTTCATTGTAATCAAATTGTAAACAATTAATTTGTTTTCATTATAATTATTAACCTCTTCAAATTTTATTTTTACTTTCAAGAAAAAAATTAAAATATAATATAATACAGATTTTAAAAGAAATTATAAACATTTTAAATATTTGATCAGTATTTACTTTGTTGACATTATAATGATAATTACATTTTTGAATATACTCCAAAGTTTAAAACACACCGCTAAAACTATAAAAATAAGTTTTAAAAGTAAATAAAAGATAAAAAGGAAGCTATATAGAAACTTCACGACAAGGGGTTTCTTTACTGATTACTAAATATAAAAGACCAATAACAAATTATAAGAAAACCCACGTTAATGTTTACTTTTTGTAATTACAATAATTATATTTTAATTTTATAAGTATTTATTATAAGGGCAATAAATGCCTGGACAACCATATGATGTTTTTAATTTAAAGGAAAATTTAATTATGGAGTTAATTTTATCGTAATATGCATTTCGTTATTCTCTCCTATACTGGATTTCAATTAAATGACAAAAAGAAATATTATACTCTTTGTAATATGTATAAATTATATATTATAAATCAACCTATATTGAATATAATTCTTAATTCTCTAAACAATGAATAATTAAAAAAAATTTGCTTAATATATCCAGAATTATTGAACAAGTATGTGTATGTGTAGTACTTTTATAACTGTATGTAGTCATACTAAATCACCTCACAGCACCCCAACAAAAGAAAGGAGTATTGTATAGCAGCCCTGGTTATATCATTGATTAACACAGGAAACAAAGAGTCGATTGCATAAAGCGGTATTAGCTTACTAACGGTAGTAACTCGAGAAAAATCCATAAATTTAGTACCACGCGGATTTGTTGGTCATTGTTTAGCTGAAGATCGAGAATAAAAGCTTTCTAAATTAAAATAATAGGTACATTGTGCAGAACTTTCAATGAAAAATTATTTGGATTCAAAATGCAACAAAAAGTGTTCTTCATTATAGAATGTTCAGTGCAAAAATTAAATAAATTTGAAAGACTTACAAATTATGAAAGCAGTTTTATAATGTCGTATTCACAAAAAAATGTACAATTCGGTTGATAGAAACAATTTTGTATAAGACGTATAAATAATATACATTTAGAAAAATAAAGTGTGTAACAAGGTAATAATGATTTGAAACATGGTCTTTATTGTAAAAAGGAGTTTATATGAAAATCCGTCTAAGAAATTGCATTACTAAAGGATCATCATTTTGGGTAAGTGTTGTTAAATGTTAACCAAAAAGTATGAAAATAACAATATATGTTTGTATATATTATTATATATATTAGCAATATATTTGTATGATGAAATATATTAACAAGATATGAAACAAAACATCAATTATAAAATATCTGAAAAAGGTAGTCCGCCAAATTGACTACAAATTGTTTATAGTAGTATGAGATAGTGTTCTCCATGCCTCCTCCCCTCCAAATCCCATAAATTTTCTCACAGGGCTCAATGTAAATGCCCTTGACGAGACTTTTGACAGTCTATACCTTTACATGTCAAATGTCCATGCACCTTGGAGTTTATACCAATTTTTCACTCTCCAATAAATTTCCGACTTTGCGAGATTTACTAATTGGATATGCCCAAAAAGGTCTAGACGTGGAATCCCACATGATACAATCAACCGGCAATTCTTAACCATAAAACGAAATAATTGGGCGTATACTTTACTAATGCTAATCTCACCTTTTTATAGAATTAGCGTATTCTGACAATAATTCTTGAACTAATTCTTTCTCTCTTCATATATATTTATGATATCAGTTTTATTGTGTTGTATGTCTTGTATCAGCTACATGTTGTTTTGTTGAACCTTTTTATATGCATGTTGTATTTTCAATATTGCTATATAAAAGTTTTTCCTCCATTTCAATGAATCTTGTTTTAATATTTTTTATCTTTTTTCTTTCTGATTATATATTTTCTAATGGAGCATGTGGACGGTTAAAATGAGGAAACTAAAATAGTTTTATTCATAAGAATTGTAAATTTTATAGGAAATAAAAGTAAAGCTAAAAACTTAAATTATAGTCAATTATTATGTTCTTTACATTTAGCCGATTTAAATGAATATTATAAACATTATCACATTTAACGTATTTTAATATATTTTAGCAAAATTTAACAAATTTAAATTTCATAAATTCACTTAATAAAAAACATTATTCATATTTTATCGAATTTTAGCAAATTTTAGCACAATTTATCATTGCTAAAAATCCCTAAACATCCTTTAAAATCTATAAAAATATCCACATTTTCTAAATATCTCTAATTTTTAATGTATTTGAAAATAACAGATTTTAACTATATTTTGAAACATTTAGTACATTTTATCATATTTTGCCAAATTTTAAAATTGTTGAAATTTTTTAAAAGTCCCTAAAAGCCTTTCCGCTTGCCAATGCTCTCTGCACCCTGTCTATGTTTTCTGCACTTTGGTCTGTGCTCTCTTTACACTTATCTATTCTCTCCGCACCCTGGTCTATGCTATCTACACACTGGTGTATGCTTTCTACACACTTGTATGTGCTCTCTGCACACTAGTGTATGCTCTCTGCGCACTAGTCTATGTTCTATGCGCACTGGTCTATGTTCTATGCAGACTGGTCTGTGCTATGTGAACAATATTTGTAGTGCGGGAGCCGGGAGGGTTCTAATCATAATATTGAGTACCAAAGGTTTGATAGGTGGAATGAATAGATCTTTGGTTGCTGAGTTCAGAATGGTGTGACTTAAGTTCTTTGCATAAACACGTAATCTGGGTCCCTGAGTAAGAATTTTCAGCTTAAGATGTGTTATCTCTGTCTGGGGTCAAATAAGACGCCCAAAACTCGAAATTGTAACTTTAGGCGTTATTTATATGTTTAAAAGAATTTCATTTGTTTGTATAAATTGGTATTATATTTAGTTTACAAAGTTGAAGCCATTGAAGACCCCCAAAATAGGTGCTAATCGTAATTTCGAGTAAATATGGCGTAGTAACATACGATCTGGCTGTTGCTAAACCAGCAGTACAATTACGCTAGATTACAGAGACACCACGATTTGACAATATATTCATTATGTATGGTCCTTTTCATATCGAACTATGTTTCTTCCGAGCACTGGGGAAATTTTGGACTGAAGCAGGCGGAATTGAAATGCTGACTGAATGTGGAGTATTGGCTGGTAGGTCATTAAATAAAATTATATCTGGAAAGAACTTCAATCGATGTAAACGCCTTCACACAATTCTAGCCCTTGCATTCGAATCACTTTATTTCTATCAATTTCTTTCAATGTACGGAAGAGAAGGTGCGTTCAAAAACCTTATGACTTTCATGATAACAGATGTGACACACGTCGATCTCCAGAGTATTGAGCAGAATGAAACTTTCAATACCACTCTCGAAGCATACAAAAAGTTCCAAGATGCCACCCGAAATGGTGAACATGGGCCAACGGCTCAATTTTGGTTCACTTATGTCGATTATGTCAATCATCTGCATCACTTCGACCGAGCAATTCGAACAAATGACATTGACATGTTTATCAAGGTACTGACAAAACTCATTGATCTTTTCTTCGCTACTAATCAACATAATTATGCAAAGTGGCTCACCAAATATCAACTGGATCTGGCTCATATAAATACAATTCATCCGGGATTGAAAGAGATCTTGGAAGCAGGGGCATTCACTGTTCGAAGAACAGATAAGAGCTTCTCAAGACTACTAATCGATCTAACTGTGGAACAAACCGTTAACTGCGATTCAGCATCAAGACTAACTAGTATTACTGCAATGATGAACAACTTTGCTGCACGACTACGTTTATGATAACTAAGTCCGGCAGGAGCACAATGGTGAATGCACTGATGAAAATGGCCGGCATAAACACTATTGAAGATGCGACAACAGAACTGTCATCAGAAAGAATTGTGAGAGACAATGCGGATCTCAAGAAAGTGGTTGATCAGATAAAAAATTCTGGTAAAAATTCTGGCACCACCGACATTGTTCAATATTTCAACGGGAAAATGTGCAACGGATGAAATAAAGAACTTTTTGCTTCAGGTACTAAGAACCGGTGAGAACTTACACAAAAAAGTTTATCGAGGGTTGTCAAGAAGATCCGAGTCGCTTCAAGAAGCCTTTAAAGCGAGTAAAACTTCAAACCTTTGCAGAGTTCGGAGCTCAAAACAAATGCAGCAGTGATCCAAAAATTGCAGCCCTTAAATGTTCAGCAAATCTGATGGGACGATTGGTGGTTCTGAGTACAAAAAAGACTTGGATCTGGAATATGTTCTCACGTATCCCCTGACACCAGTTCCTCTAACAATGTGCAACCCTGATGGTACCTTGGTAAAAACGGTCAAAAGTGTCCAGTTCCAAAAGTAAGAAGGAAAATTGCAATCGTCACAGCCAGCTAAACCAGTGCATTCTGCCATTATCGACGGCAATTTTAAAGTGCACACATAGGCCAACTATTTTCTGAAGACATACGACGGTGTTGTTGTTGTTGTTGCGGCTACCGGCTCCCCCGTCAAGCCATCTACTTAAGGGCAACTCTCCGGAGGAACGTGATACGAGGGGCTCGTCCGCCAGGTCCTGCACCTTCTCGATCCCGCACACTCTCCTCGCGATCTCCAACCGCTCACACATCAGCCAGTGATCCTTCACCTCCATCTCTCCACACTGATCGCACCCCGGGTCCTCCTTGAAGCCAATCCGGGGCCGGTAATAGACAGTGTCACTACAGTGGCCACCCCTCAGCTGCACCAGCACTACCTGCTCCCTTCTGCTAAGCCCCTCATCCCTTTTAACCCCCCTCCCATACACCTCCTCCAATCGCCCATCTACTCCTGGCTCATACTTAACCCTCCTATATACCTCCCTCTTAGCCAACTCAAACCAAACCCCCACCCCCTCCTGGTCTTCCCCCTGGCTACAATAGCTTCCCGATCCGCCCACTCATTACCCTCAATCCCGACGTGGCTAGGGACCCAATGCAACACAATCCTTCTTCCTTCAGCCGCCTTACACAAACCTTCCTTCAACTCCTCCATCTCCTTGTTCCGCCCAATCCTGTCCTCTTTCAGCGTCCTCAGCAGCGACTGACTGTCTGAACAGACCAGCACGCTCCTGGGCTTCCTCTCCTCGGTTAACTCCACTGCTAGCCTCATCGCCACTGCCTCCGCTCCAAACGAACTACGAATCCTCCCTGCTGCCCTCCTCCTGACTATCTCTCCGTCTCAACACTGCGACATGCATGCTGCCCCCTATTCTTCACTCCACCCTCAACCGATCCATGTGTAAATATTCTCACCTCCACCTCTCCTCTGTTCATGATGGTCGCCTCCACCGTCTGCCTGAGCTTCTTCCACTATCCCTCTCCACTGTTCTCTCCTCCTATTGCTGAACTCCTCTCGGATCCCTTGAAGTATCTGCCCACACTCCCTCTTCGCTTTCTCCCTCCATCCTTTGTTCGCTGCCAATCTAACCCTCTTTTCCTTCTCGCACAGCTCCCGCTTCGGGTCCCCTCTCTCTCCTCTCTTTGCCTTCTCATAAGTCACCATCGCTCTCCTCTTCGCCTCTACTCCGACTGGTGTCACTCCCGTCTCCAGATACACCGCTTCCACTGGCGATGACTTCACCTGCCCGGATACCGCCCTGAGTCCCACTCTCTGCGCTTTCTCGATCTCCTTCGTCCTGGACTTCGCCAGCCAAGGCATTCATGCATACTTGCCCTTGCGCACTTGCATACTAGACGCAGCTCTCCACGACCATCCTATAAATCTTCATCAGCTCCGCTCTTCCCCATCCCCAGCTCCTTCCTGTCAGCGCCTTGATAACTTTCACCCTCTTCTTCACCTTCCCAATAACCTTTTCCGCCTGCCCCTTAAACGTCAGCCCAGTATCCACTGTTACACCCAGGAACAGCAGCTCCTTCTTGCACGCAATATCCCTCCCTGCTATCTTCAGCCCCGCCTGCTAGTTCTTCTCCCTCACATTCCTCGAAATAACTCCACATTCTGACTTCGTCGGGTTCAGCTCAATCTTATTCCTTATCGCCTATACTTCCCCCTTGTCCAGCGCCCCCTGCATTCTTTCCTTCACCTCCTGCAGCTTCCTCCCACTCGCCCATAACGCAATATCGTCAGCGAACCCGCCGTATCTTCCTCCCTCGTCTTCCAGCTCCTCCCACTCATTTGCACACAGCAAAAACAAAGCTGGCGAGCTTACCGCTCCCTGAGGTAACCCTTCCTGCATCCTCCTCCACTTACTTCTTCCATTCCCCACTCCCACTCTAGCTACCTTCCTATCAGCCTGACTAGCAAACCACCTCACCATCACTGCTGGAACCTGTTCGTCTATCAACCTCTCCATCAACCTGACTCTCCACACTGTCTTACGCCTTCGTGCAATCCAACGTCACGGCTATCGTTTTCTTGTGCGGCTGTTCTTCCCACCCTTCTTGCATCTCCTGGTCCATTCGTAACACTTGCTCTTCCGTTCTCTTGCCTCTCTGAATGCCCGCCTGCCATGAATTAACTGCTCATTCCTTCTCTATCCAATAGTACAGTTGGTTCACCACCATCCTTTCCATCAATTTGGCACTCACCGAGGTGAGGGCACCGTCCGATAACTTTCTCTCATCTTAGGATCCTTCATTGCGTTCAGCAGTGGCACCACTTCAGCCTTCTTCCATTGCCCAGGACAACTGTTACTTCTCCAGCTCGCATTGAACACCTCCATCCACCTCACCCTCAGCTCCTCCGGCATCCTCACCATGAGCGCTGTCTACACCACATCCACTCCTCCCTTCTTCTTCTCATTTATCTGTCCTATTGCTCTTCCCATCTCTCCCATGTTGAATGGTCTTCCAAACTCCTCCTCCCCAACCTTGTACTCCCTCATCCTCTCCGTCACCTTCCTCTTCTTCTCCCTCTCTTCCTTACCGAGCTTCAGTTTGTTCACCTCCGCATACGCATTTATGAAGCAGCTTGCCTTCTGCTTATCCGTCCGTGCCTCTCTTCCCTATATGAAGGTGTTGCACGTACCTTTCTTACGCACGTAACCTCATATTCTGCTGACTCCATACACGTTGTGTTCGACAAATATGATGAGCCATCAATAAAAACTTTGGAGCGCCAACGAAGAGGCGAAAATGCAAAAGAATTTGTCATAACGGGACCCACACAGAATCGCTTTCGGGATTTCAATGAAGCACTGAAGTCACCTTCGTTCAAACGAAATCTTTCATGCTTTTTCATCGAGGAGTGGAAAAAGATGATTATTGCAGTATCTTCGGAACCCGCCAGTTGTATCTTAACATGGATCATATGTGCATTTGTTACTTTGTAGAAAACAATTCCATGAAAAATCGTGACGTACCTGAATTGGCAAGTAACCAGCACGAAGCTGACACGAAAATCTGCTTGCACACTATTTACTGCTGCAAAAATATACTCACACGCAACAATATTGTAATTCGAGCAACAGATACCGACATTGCTGTCATTATGCTTTTTCATTCAGGCAAGTTTAAAAGATCAATTGTGTGGATGCAGTTAGGAATAGCGTTGAAGAATACTTTTCGATAAGTTAATTTGAATGAATTAGCTTTGCAGATTGGTCCAAGTATGTGTGCTGCTTTGCCAGGTTTACATGCGTACACAGGTTCCGATTATACGTCAGCATTTGTGCGTAAAGGGAAAGCAAGGCCTTTTACTACAGTGGAAACTTCAAAAGAATTCCAGCAAGTGTTGCAAACACTTTCTACAGACCAACCAAATCCCAAAGGATTGGAGAAATTCAGATGCAAAATGTATGGATGTAAAAGCAAAGACGAGGAAATCAACAAATTGCGGTATGAGACGTTTTTGCGAATGTTTGGACCCTCATCAAGTGCAAAACAACCTTTTGAAAAAATAAAAGTAATGGACCCTAAAATGTTGCCTCCAAGCAGAGCGGAACTGCTAACTCATATTGCAAGAAGTTCATTCGTCTCAAAGATGTGGCCAATGCTAACAAAGCAGAGTTACCTGCTCTAACCAAAACTGATGGCTGGGATATTGGAACTGAAAGTATCCAAATCATTTGGCATAAGGGTCTACAGGTCCCCGCTGATCTAGTCCCTTCTCTTCCAGAACCTGGTGATGATGAATCTGAGAGTGGTGATGAACTCGAAGCTGAAACAGATTATGATGATGACTTTTTATAAAAGATTGACTATGTATACCTATACTAACGGTTGTAATGTATCACGTTCAGATACTTCTAAAAATTTGTTTTATATTGTAATTACATTGCAGTGTGCATTTATGAAATATGACGATTTTTATGTTATATTCAGTGCCCATTTCGTCCTCCATGATAAAACCTTTATCTATTTAATACGCTTGATATATAATTTTATCGCGTGCTGATTACATTTAAATCATACTAATCTACGAACAGATATCGATAGGCAAGCCTGTGCAACTTAAGACGCACCATTCTGAACTCAGCAACCAAAGATCTATTCATTCCACCTATCAAACCTTTGGTACTCAATATTATGATTAGAACCCTCCCGGCTCCCGCACTACAAATATTGGAGTTTGAAATTAATTAAAACTGGAATTTTTGCTTCTAATTGCCCGAAATCTGTTCCTCCCAGTTATAAAATTAGGTATTCTCGAACCAATGTGATTTCGAATTTAACGGGTGTATTAATAAACAAAATATGGTGTATATCGATATTCCTCATCAAACATACCCAGCTTCAGCTGGAGGTAACAAAGAAATTGTTTTAGCAGCTGTCATGGCTGATCTAAAAAATTCAATGCGTTTTATTTCTGGAGATGATGCAGTTTCAAAAAGTACAGTTTCCAGAATTCTGAAAAAATAAAACTTTCATCCACGTAAGTCAAGTAACAATCTAAAACTCATCGATGGTAATGACGACAGGCGCCTAGAATTCGGCGAAAAATAATGCTAATGTGAAATAATGTTTCTGCAGCTCTCATTCAAAAATTGGTGTTCTCGAACGAATATGATTTCGAATTTAACGGGTGTATTAATAAATACAATATTTATTTCTGGTGGATATCGATAATCCTCAACAAATAATTCTATGTCCAGCCAAAACATCATCTGTAACAGTTTGGGCTAAAACAAGCTACTATGGCATTATGGATTACGATATCTCAAAGAATACAATGACTGCAGAAAGATACTGCACAAATTTTACGGAAAAGGTTATTTATTCCTCACATGCAAGGTTATTCCTCCATTCAACTTTGTTATTCCAACATGTTATTCTAACTGTCCAGTTCCGACTATTTTATTCATTAATTTATAATTAATTCATTCATTCATAAATTATTATATAAAATAATCTTAAATAAAGAAAAAAATTGCACATATATACAATTTTAACATCAATATGATAAATGAATATACTTACTGATATGCTGCACTTTTCAATGTAAAATATATTTTGCAAATTTGTTCAGAACTTTCTTTGCATTGACCACTTATTTACCATTATACATATTATTATTTTATCCTACTACTGAAATTAGCAGTAATATATACAATACGTGTTTTTTATGGATTTTTGCAGTATTCTCAATGTTCATTAACGCCGTAAATGTTCGATTGGCATCTCGGATTCAAGTTTCTTTTACAGTGAGCAAATTGATTGCCCTTTTCATCATTATCATATTCGGATTCATTCACTTGGGACAAGGTAAATTCTATTAAATTCATTTCAATATAAAATATACAAAAAAGATGAAGATACTGATTTAAAAAACTTGAAATAGTTAGAAATGTGTAATTTTTTAAATAATATTTTAAAGACAAATCGTTTTTCTAAAAATACTAAATACTAAACGAAATGTAAATTCACCAGGTGCCAACATTAACTTCAGGTCAATTTGAAAATTTTAATGCCCCCTTTGAAGACAGCGATGCAAGTTTGGGATCGATATGTTTATCACTATATTCAGGATTCTGGGCGTTTGGTGGATGGTGAGTAATAATAAAACTATATTACAGGAATACCTCTGAGTTTTATACATTTCAAAACCTATACTATATTAAATTTCACAGTTGAATAGCAAGAAACTGCGAAATGGAGAGTTCACGATGAATTAGCGTCGGATCACAAGTCTGTAGTGATCAAATTCAAGTGCAAAAGAACATGAAGAGACACAAAGAAGACCACATCTAGGGCTTGGAAGAAAGCAAATTGGAATCAATTTAGCATAGACTTGGAAAAGAAATTAGAAGAATTCCCTGAAGATTATCTGTTAAGGAAAGCATCAACACCTTCACCGACTTAGTTATTGCAAGCGTTCCAAAAGAGGAACATCCCAATACAACAGACTTTTCTGGAATGAAGAACTCAGCAAAATGGAAGAAGAAAGAAACATACTCAAAAAGAACACAGACAACAAATGAATTGAAGCAAACGAAAAATTGCAAGATAAAATCATTGAAGAAAAATGAAAAGAATTCTTAGAAAAAATAGGAATCACCAGAAAAGTGGGAAGGTATGGAAAGGAACCAGAGCGAACGAATCTCATGTGGCCAAAGGAAGAAAACTTAAAACGGACAAGGAGAAAGCCAACAGCTTCGCCATCAAGTACGGGTATTTACGGGTACAGCAGTTAGTATGAATAAGAATAATACGGGTACGGGGAGTAACGTATGTAACTAGTAAATAAATCAGTACGGATTCGAACAGTTCAGTGTATAACAAAGTAGGTACGGGTACAAATAATTTATACAGGTACGGGTACATTTTATTTGTACAACAAATTAAATGATATAGTTTATCATAATACTGGTATGAGGGATAAATGAATTGAGACCTCTGCAACAATATAGCAAGCAACTGCGAAATGGAGAGTTCACGATGAATTAGCGTCGGATCACAAGTCTATAGTGATCAAATTTAAGTGCAAAAGAACATGAAGAGACACAAAGAAGACCACATGGCTTGGAAGAAAGCAAATTGGAATCCATTTAGCATAGACCTGGAGAAGAAATTGAAGAATTCCCTGAAGATTATCTGTTAAGGAAAGCATCAACGCCTTCACCGACTTAGTTATGGCAAGCGTTCCAAGAGAGGAACATTCTGCTGACGAGTGGAAACTTTCTGGCCTTGTAAAGGAGATCTATAAATTGTAGATCTTCCGACAAAGCCCACCGCAACAACAACAACGTCAACAAGCTAGCTAGAGCAGCGCGCGTCGATCAATATTTTTAGGTTTGCGACAAATGAGCTTGTTTTACGCGAGCGTTCCTGCAGTCTGCACTCTATTGGTCCATATTACTGCATTGTAACTCTTATTCATTTGGTACAAGCAACTTACAATTTATATTTTTGAGTTTAAAAGTGATAAGTCAATTCTGAGAAAAAGATAATCAACGAAAAAAACAATATCGCTTGACCAACAGATCATATTCTGAAAATTATTGATTTCCTGATTATTTTTGGACCCAATTTTCGGCTATTACAACAATTTCTTCTTATAAAGTCAAGCATATGATTATTAGCAGCAGCAATATTACTCCACTGTTCGGGTTGATTTCCAGCAGAGAAAAATAATACTTTCAAAGCGCCAAAAAATTTCAGCAACAGTTAGCCAATTTTTTCAAATTTATCTATATTTCAAATTTTTTCTATTTATCAATTTTTTGAAATATTTTTCAACTTTATTCATATATAGTTGACATTTAGTTATGTATTTGGGTCTTTTATTACAATAGTATCGTATTTTTTAATTGTTATGACAAGTATAATTGTTTACTAGCCTTAAGTAAAATAATACATTTCATTTTTGAAATATTTTCCAAATGAAAAATTTCATCAAAACTTTTAAATGTCCGCCAATTTAAAAATGATTTTAAAAATCAAAACATGATATCACCAACACTATGAAAAGTAGAGAAAATAGCTCGACCAAACCGAATCAATTATTTTGTTCTGGAAAAAACCACTTGAACAGTGAAATAATTTGAAATTTGAAATTATAAATATTTTATATTTTAAATATATTGTTCTATTTACAGGAATAATCTCAACAATTTAGTGGATGAAATGATCAACCCACAACGGTAAGATATTTTGTAAAATATTTTTCTAATCAATTCTTAGTCTCAAACCTAAAAAAACTTTAAATAACTTTCAAATATAGTCAAAATTGAATCTCATTCTCGTAAATTCAATAAACGTATAAATTTGTTTTTTTTTCAAGTTTGTAACGGCACCGAACTGTAATACAGCATAACCCTTATTCTCTTTCGGTATTAATGTTGAATTAATTTTGTGTTAGCTAGAAACTAGGAAAAACCATATAATTTACTTAGTATATCAATGTTTATCAACTTTTACATTCATTGTATTCTTAATATAATATATAATTTCGACCAAATTCATTTTAATTCATTAGGAATCTACCTCTGGCCATCATTTTGTCAATGACAATTGTAACTGTTGTCTATCTTCTGGCCAACATTGCCTATCTGGCGGTCCTGACCCCACAAGAAATCATGAGCTCAGGTGCAGTCGCATTCACCTTCGCTGACGCTAAATTTCCTTCAGCTAGCTGGATCATGCCTTTGTTCGTCTCGCTGTCCATTTTTGGAGCAATCAACAGCACATTACTCTGCAATTCACGAATCTACATGGTCGCGGCAGAAGAGAAACAGTTACCGGGAGTAGTTGGCATGGTCAGTGTCAATTATCGATCGCCTTTTCTTTCTCTGATTATAATAACAACCATGACAGTAGGCTTCCTTTTATTCGCGGACATCTTTTACCTCCTCGAACTTCTCGGCTTTACTTTCGCTTTTGTTTTAATGTTAACAATGGCCGCCTTTATTTGGTTACGTGTTAAACGGCCTAATCTACCTCGACCAATCAAAATTCCGATCGTAATTCCTGTTCTGCTATTTCTATGGGCCGGTGTTCTTGTAGTCATGACTATTTACAAGAAACCAACGGAAAGTCTTTTAGCCGTTATCATTATTCTTTGCTCAATCCCAATATATATCGTGTTTATTGCCTGGGAGAACAAGCCGGCTAGTTTCGTCAATTTAATCACCAAATGTATGATTCATTTACAAAAAGTGTTGAATATTGCTGATGATTCTAGAATTGAAAACAAAGGGGAATCATAATGTACATTATTTTTTGAAAAGTTGAACGTATTAATTTAATTGTTTTACTACACTAAATTTATTATTGTAATTTTCGTTTATATAAAATAATAAATAATTTCGTGGATAAAGATTATTTTCATACTATTCAAAACTATAAATAGCTATATACTAAAAATATTAATACTTTATTTTAATACAATGTATAAAAATAAATTTATGATATTAAGATAATTTTAAAAATAAATTTAAACAATTAGTGGATAAAATTATCAATGCAAAGTGGTAAGATCTTTTAATTTGTAAAATAACATGAAAATTCTCACTTCTCAAATCTCTATAAATTTATATATTCCATAGGTAGTACCAATATTAAAACAATTAAAAGATTAAATTAATATTAGTCATTTTATTTATACAATTATATATAGAGAAATAAAATAAATCAAATATTGAATTATGTAATCAACAGCATTACAAGTAAGAAGATAGCGTAAAAATTATTAAAATGTTCAATGTAATACAATTTATGATACATCAGAGTAGTTTGTGGCAATGTTTGGCTTCATATCTTTGAGAATTTAACAGATAAGAAAATGGAGAAAGTCGCTTCGTATCTTCTAATCAAACGTTTCGTTGTTTTAGATTATGAAATGGCAAATATTGTTATATGTTGATTAATGAATTGTATTAATGAATTGTTCCTTTATATTTTGTTTGGTGAGATGTGGTATATACATTATTTTTAGTCATTTAAATACAGATGCATCATTTGCTTTGTTTTTGCTGTAAATTATCCTGATTATTCAAATTCTAGTTAACATAGTGTAGAATCGTTACAATGGAATACTGCACAAATATTTTTAAATTTAAAAGCACCAAAATTTGGAGATTTAAAATTTATTTATAAAAAAGTATTAGGTACCTACTAATAATAACAATGCTATTTTCGGTGAGTGTATGGTTTTTAAATAGTTTGTAAGTATTTTTTATTTTGGTATAAATTATTCACTATATATTGCTTTTCAAAATAGCTGTCGTCATCAATTGTATGTTCTATTTGTATTGTATTAACATGTTTATTTATATTATTGTTTTAGGTATTTGTCTGAATAGATATTTCGATAGACATTCAGAAATGAATCATACGTCGTTAGTTACGCATGTTGTTATGTCATCGAGTATCTCTCAATTAAAACATAATTATAAATATTTTGTGATTAACAGCATGATTAAAATCTCTCCTGTTAAAAATTCTTTTTATTTCGTTTTAACTTCACTTTCAAATCGCTCAATACAATTTATGATGCATTATTAGACATGACAGAAAATAATTATAACAGTAGAAAGACGATTAAATACAATAAATGGTAAATCAGATAAGATACGAGAAAGTACATCACAGTTATTGATTTATTTAGTCAGTATATCATTCCACTATATTCAAAAGAAGGGTTTGTCAAACATTTACCATCATAAGCCCTGTACACAAGTATAAATGGTATATACACATATCATTGGTTCATTAGTATATAAATTGAGTGTGGTAATTAATTTAATATTCTCTTTAGAGGATATTAATTTACCGGAAGCGACACAAACCGCCCTGATCTATCATCAACTCAAGCGGAATGGCGACCCGGAAATAACATTTGTATACAATTATTTTTTAGGGTAGGAATAATAATTTTCAATCACTATTCTAATAAATATTGCTCTCGGGTGTGTGGTAATTGAATTTTGGTATTGTCTCAATATTAATAGTTCATTATATAAATGATTAATACATAAATTCCTACTTTACAAATGCAAAAAAATCAAATTTAGAAATCACTTGATGATATTTAATGTTTGGTAGATTGTAATAAAACGAATTTTAATATTTTTTATTTAATTGCATTGTATTTAAAGTTAACAAATTGGGTCAAATTACAAAAAAATGGACAAATTTTTCGACCTTTCTTTTGTTCTAAACGCTATATACCTATAGAAGAGTACTTTTTATAAACCGTAACTTTAATTTTAAGATTATGAATTAAGTACAAACCCTAACATGAAGACACAAAAGAGAACTTTTGAAATTAGGGCGTTTTTCAAAGTGGTTGTTGTGGTGTAACTGAGCGAAATTAAGAGCACCAATTGATGAGTGAACCAGAGGACTAGGTTCATAGAGTATAACTGAAAGAGACAAAGAATAATATTCGATTTTTGATTATAATAGTAAATATCAATTGGCAATAAATAATTAATAAACAAAAAAAAACAGATACATGTTTGTAGAAAAATTGACGACATACACCAAAGTAGACTTTCTCCTCGAAAAGAGATTAATCAATAATTATCTGGATTTTTTAAAGCATAATTTATATACGAAACAATTTTTCTAATTATTTATTTATCAATTACAGATTAACTGTTAAAATAGATTTTTTTACAATATAAAAATATGTAATAAAACATCGTTAAAGACATTTATAATATTCATTTTTTATTACATCGTTTCGATATTTTCATATAAAGTCTTCTAAAAGATGTGACATCACATCTCTAAGACGTAAAATTTAATACATAAAAGGATGTTGTTATATTGGGTCCCTTTCAGTACGCATGAAGGTAAAAATACAAATTATAAAATATTCGTTATAAATTAAAAAGAGAAAAGTTAAATACTAAAACATAAAACTTCTACAAACATCCTGCGAAATTAATTATTATAGATAAAGATATAAAACTGAGGATTATATAAGAAACCTAATTTAAAATAACTTTCGGTAATAAGTAACACAATTTTGATTAAACAGACAAAATTAAATGCATGTAGCCTATTATGTGTTAGATACTTCGAACGATTTTAAAGTAAAAAGTAATATATAAAAGAACACAATATAAAATTGTTAGTAGGTAGGCAGACTTGTCATGTTGAGGCCTAGAACCCTTTATGATCTTGACCTATTTTTTTTTAAATGATTAAACTTAAAAATATAAATTCCATCTGCTATAATTTCGGATGGTACTTGACATCGATGTCATAATTTTATGATTAAATTAAGATATTTTACATCGTTTTGAATTTAAGAGGATATTTTACATCTTTTCATAATTCATTTAAGATGTGTTTTACATATTTCTTATAATAAATCGTTATTCTCATATTTTCACATATTATATATAAAAACCATGTAAATGTATTTTTTACTTTGATTAAAAGGATATTTAATTTACATATTTTCGACTATATACATAAATTTGATGTTATAAATGTTATTTTTAACAGAGTAAGTAATTTAATTTTGACGTAGTTTAATTAACATAAAATTCAATTTAATAAGTTATGAAAAATATGAATGATTACAATTTTCAGTATTTCTACGTAGATTACATACTATATATTAGTAGTAAAACAATTTAGCTTTTATTTTAAATATCAAAAACTTTAAATAATTTTGATACATTCAAGATCTATTCTTCGACAAATGACAGAATGAATAAATCTGATGTTAAAATCAATAATTGTTAAATAATATTTGGACGTATTAGAAGAATACCCCTGTGTCCTCATTGTTACTGCTTAGTAAGACTTTAGTTACGCTCTCACAATAAACTGGAAGAAAAAAATGGCCCATTATAGACTATATGAGGAAGCGTTAACAGCTATCTTTAATTTGGAAGAAGTGCTGCACGACTTACGAGGCAATTGTTATAAAAAGTTGAATGAACGAATGATAATATATGAACTAATGTATGAATAGGATATGCTTTGTGGAGGATACATAACATTATTTCTGATCGTCTCAGCTTCGCTCATCTTCATCTCTTGCTGTAGATTAACTGGCATACAAAGGGATAAATCTAAACTGAAGATGTACCACATATACGGACATACTTCAGAGCACACCAGGGATCTATTTTTGTTTCAAGCACCCTTTGTTTTTAATTGAGAGGACATCCGTTACCTTCTGAATAATGAATGTGTGTTTCATCGTTCACCTTAACTCTGGTAAACAGCAGTAATGTTAACACCAGGATGTACCCAGGGGGTGTGGGGTATGTGTATTTCGTTTCCTTCTAATTTTGTAGTTCCTCGCCAACCAAAACCTTATCCCACATTCAATTACACATTCCACCATGATTAAGAATATTCTAGTTTGTAATCGAAGAATTAGTCGTTCATATATGCATTATATGTAATTCATTTTAATTACTTTTCATTTGGCATTTAAATAAACAAAAGGCAAAAGAAAAGCTATTATAAAAATGTGAACTGATGTAAATAAAACAATAATTTTTGACTGTAGTTCTAATCTGCATTTTCTTAAAAGTATAACAAAATATTCCAAAATCAAAACAAAAACAGTTTTTAAACAATCTTCTATTAGTCAAAATGTGTATCAAAAAATCAGTTGTTGTTGGAAGAGTCCCTTTAATATAAAAAGATATAAAATTAAAATAAAAGTATTTAAAACAAGTGGAAAACTTTTACGTCAAAAGGACAGTTATATTTGATGCCTCGATTCAGACCACTTCACATATACATAGTTGTGACAATGTAACAAAAACCAGTCTAGTTTTTTAACATTGCAAAAGAGATTTAACATTTCGGAATAATATCTCTAATCGATAAATAAATTAAAAATAGATAATTGTTCAATAGAAAAATAGATGTTTTAGAATATATAACAGAAAACAGTACAGTTAATGAGATTATTTAAATATATATATTAAGTATAAATAATTTAGAGATAGGATTAAAATTACATTATTATAGTTAATTTATGTTTTCTATATAATATATATTGTAATACAAAAAATACAACTCTATAAACACAACATGAACCACATCATAACACTCTGTCTATAACACAACATGAACACATCATAACACTCTGTCTATAACACAACATGAACACATCATAACACTCTGTCTATAACACAACATGAACACATCATAACACTCTGTCTATAACACAACATGAACACATCATAACACTCTGTCTATAACACAACATGAAC
>JAUZNC010058653.1:0-11062 GCA_034780395.1 Vannuccia rotundouncinata
TACTCGTGACAATTTCTTGTATAGGAAAGGTGCATAAAATATAAGCCAACCAGAGTCTACTAATCTAAAAATAGAATTACGAGCTGTGATGCGCTGTGTGAGTCAAAATTTCTACTGTATCAAACCTTGATACACTCCATCAAGAAAAGGTTAATAGTTATATTAAACTAAAAATTAAACCAAAAAAACTTAACCTCAAAAATGTTGTATCTTAAGATGTGGACATATGTTTAACTTTATAAATTTAATATCATAAACATGCTCAATAAATGCTATTTAACATGGTCAGCACTGATATTTTTATAATAGGGGGGGCAAGGGGGGCTACTCATGCCACCCAAATACTGTATACCTGACAAAATATCATATTATCTCCAAAAATGTGTTTTTTTGTTAAGCTATATGAATAGAAGTCCTTTACTTAACTATGATCGATAACTGAGGGATAATTTTATAAAAAAACCTCTAGTTTTTTGTCATAAACTGGGTAAAAAATAAACAAACACTTAAATTATTAACTGACAAGCATTAATTATTGGGGGGGGGTTAGTCAGTAGTGCCCCCCAGCCACATTTACATTAAAGCATTCATGCTTTACAATAAATTTAAGGGTACGTTTTTGTGAAAATAATTTTAAAAGTCAAAGAGAGGGACCTTAAAAATGACTTTGTCTTTGATCACATTTATAAAGTTCAACCCATTAGTAATTTAGTTTTATGTATCCATCTGAAGACTGTAAAAATGCAAATGAAAACCAATTAGAAACTTAAAAAAGCAAATACTAGATACAAAATAAAAACAATTAAAAATACCATAACATTATATCAATTCACACAAATGGGAAATTATTAGACCAAGTAACAAGACGGCGTAGAAAACCTTACATTTTGGATGCGATAATAAAATTGAGGATGAGGGATTAAATTTATTCTATTTTAATTTTTATATTGTTTCGAAATTATATAAAAAAGGCAAATATAATTACAATTCATATTTTCATAGCAATGATAATATATTTCTAAATATTATTAAATTAAGTTAATATTATTATACAATTGATAAATTACTAAATTGTAAATGTCACAGATTGAACCAAAAATCAGAAAATTTGTATTATTAAAAATTATTTTAAAAAAATTATTTCATTTACTAAAAGTAATATATGATAACGCATTACATTTTAAGGACAGCAATGTTTAGATTCAGGGCGTAGATTAAATTTTATATAGATTTTTTCATAAATTAAATATAAAAATAGTCAGATAATTATGCGGGCATAAAAAATTGATACATATAGGTACTACCTGCAAAATTTCATTTGTAATATATTACTTGACATTATACGAATAGATATAGAAACATAGATCTTTGGACAATATAAAATACTAAGAACAATACTATTAAAATTTAATCTATATTATAGACTTATTAATTTAATTTATTTTTAGGCCTAGCTGCATACTACTCAAATAACTATAAAGCAAGAAAATGCATTCACAATTTTTTTTAATATTATTAAATTGTTTTAATATTATTATACTATTGATAACTTACTAAATTTTAGATGCCATACATTGATTCAAAATCAGAAAATTAAGAAAATTATATTTCATTTACTAACAGTAATAAAAAATACCATGAACGATAGAATTAAAAATAATCTATTATATAGACTTATTTAATTTATTTTAAGACGTAGGTACATATATAGGTATACTAGACATGCATACTATATTATAATAAAATATATAAAATGTCGCGCATGAATATTTTTGAATTATTAAACTTTAATTTCAGTAATATCATCATATACTTAAAATAGTCTGTATCATCACGGTGCTAATATATTATTATTATATTGATTGATTATTCAAAATAACACTAAATTTATAAATATATTATGTAAAAGAATTACAACAAGTAATTCTTTTTTATTTATTAATAAAACATAGTAAAACATTAACATATTAGGACATAAAAGTACATAAAACATACTTTTAAAATAGTATTAACAAACATTGTATGTAGAAAACAAAGTTTTACATTTATTTGTAATACCTACAAATACTTTTCCGTTTAAATTATTTTTCACCCTGATCGCGTAAAGTGGATTCTTGCGGAGCGTTGATATCAATATTGTCAGACGAACCTTTTAAAGAACGTTGTTGATGTGCATCGCAGCATTTGAGCAATTCAGACTCTGGACGACAGTGTCTGACCTAAAACGGTCTGACAGAATCAGAATCGCCCCTGAAAACAACCTTCACAGTAACTGCTTAAATTACGAAATGCGATGAATCCGAGTTTAATGGATCGAACACTTCAGATATACATCAAACCAATTACTGGACGTCAAAAACGATACGGTTGATCTCGTTTGACATCGGTGGTAGGAGTAAAATAAAAAGTTCGTCTATCCAATTCTCTTTCTTTTATAGAAAGAAATCATACTATAGGGATGTTCAATTTTGTCAATTGTAAAAGTAATTGTCTAAATTTTGTAATTTCTTCATGATGTGACAATACCATGTTATTGTCTTTCAAAACTTTTGTCAATCTTTTCACCACTCTCCCAAGCCATCTGTCACGTTCTTGAATGATGACGTCTCCCGAAGTTGCTGGAAATTTCAGTGATGCCAAGATCTTGTCCTGCATATGAAATGTCTCATATGCAGTATGAAATACGCACGTGGAGCGAAATTGACTAACACAGCCATTTGTGTAACGGTAGCGTTCAATCGTCTGCCCGGGATTTTTGTCGAAATGCTGCAGCATCCCTTTCTCCATACACTTGTATTGTGTATGTACCAGGTGTTGGGTGCAATCTGAAAAAAAACATTGATATTTTCAAATTGTTTATTCAGTGTTTCCAATGTGCTATTGTTGGCATGACGATAAATAGCAACAAATAGTGTGCTTGTTGGTTTCACATGTGGAGCAATAGCTTTCTCTGCAAATTGAATTGGTAAATTCTCATTTAAATCTGCGATAAATAATGCTTTATGAAGAGGCAAGTTGGATATGAGGCTTCTAAATTGCGCCCACTGCCATCGTGCTCGCAATTTTTATTCAGAGAGGAATTAATTTCAGTTATAAATATTGTTTTTACTTAAAATTATTTCTATAGTGGGGCAGCATAGCAAACCCATTGTGCATTTTATGATACAAGCACCAAATTTGGTATAAGTGTACATTAATATGCTGCGAACATTTAAGATATTGGGCCACTTGAAATTCTCTCAATGGCCGCCGCTTGACATCTACGTTTGCTACTATCTATGGACATAATGCAGCTATTTACTTGATTCTGGTATCTAAATGTATGTTTTTGGGGGCAAGGAATCCAATGGTACCAATTTAAACTTGGTATTGTCAATTATTGGCCTAAATTTACTAAAAAACTTATAAAAAAATAAAAAATGGAAAGTACATGTATGTTGTGGACTCACCGTCATGTGCAGAGGGCTGTGCATTGAAGGGCAGCCTTTTTGCACTTGCAAGAAACTAGCTAAATTCAGCTGTGAGCTGCCTCAGGTAGATTGGTTGAGTAAGGTGTGTACTGTTCTTCTCCAGTCCTTGACCAAACCCAGTTGGTTGGTTGAGGAAAGTCTGGTGCTGGCAGCAGTAACTGACCCCACACATGTCCATCTTGATATGCGGCCCTCTTGACATGTTCCTCTAGAGCTGCCTTCGATGGAGGGATGATCTGCACATCGTTCTTCTTTCCGAAGAGTTTCCTCCTGGCCTTGTCACCTTGCATTTGCTGGTTCGATCATACAACGGGATACCGAATCTCTCGATGATGCGCATCGTCTGGTATGTCTTGAAATGCAGAGGACAGCAGCATTAGCGCCTCAGTGAGTTCTGGCAGTACCGTCCAGATTTCCCATGCGGTCTTCTTGTCACGTCTAACAAAACAAGACACGCAGTGTCGCATCCAGTTAGAGCGTGGAACATGGACAGTGCACGAGCCTTCTCTCGTCCCAATCCAGCTGATATTTCGTGTGCTGCTAGGTATCGGAAACTATTGCCTGTTGCGAATGCCAGCGACAGCCTGATTCTCGTGACGAAAGAACTTTTCAAGGGTTTCATCCCTCGTTTGGCAGCCAATGTACATGCATGCGAAGAGTACATGGTCATTCTTGACTAAGGTGAGCTGTTGTTGACCTTTTCTCTGGCTTCTTTGAGTGGAAGTGGTGAACATCTTCAGCTTTTTACGAAGAATGGAGTTGTCCAATTCCTTTGTTCTGTCCAACAGACAGTTTCTGCCGGCCGAAAGCCTCAAACTTCTCTTGGCCAATTCTCTTGACATTCATCACGATCTCCAAGGCAGCAGGACCTGCAATCTAATTGTGTACAGTCTAAGTAAATCCTGACACTCCTCCTCGAATAGATGCCCATCTCCTGTATGACACCGACGAGAGAGCGCACATCTTTCACAAATGAGGCCTGTTCACTTGGCGTCTGAACATGATGACGTGTGTCTGCTGTCTGCCGTCTCGAGTGTTTGTTCAGATCATGGAATTCTGAGATCACGCTGGCAACTTCTGGTCCCGCAACCATCCACCGACGTAGGGCACTAGGGTTGTCAGTGAGCCCAACTGCTCCACCGTCTCCTTTGATGCAGGCATTATTCTGCTCCTGGTCATGTGCCTGGTCAATCGGATATTGAAGAGAACACCCTCTGTGTTTTCTGAACAGTGAAGTGGCCTTCCCTGAATTTCTTGCTTACATCTGGGAATTTGGTGGTGAGTTCGGTGATGTCCTTCAGGTGCACTGGTATCCACCTAGCATAATGGGTATGATCCAGTGCGTGGAACCAGGGGACCAGCTCTGTCGGAGCATTGTGGTACATCATGAACGATCCCTGCCTGAGAGAACGCACATACACTAGAACCATCAAGTTTAGTTCCAGCACAGTTTACCAATATTGAAACTGGAGAATGTTTTCTCGTCTCTGTGAACACCAAGCTGATCAAAGTGACCACGACCGGTGTCTGTCCCGAATTCAGGTGTTCCACAGCATTCTTCACGACGTCTATTGAGTGCCGTATCATAACCACTGTGTGGGCACTCTCTATGAAGAGTGGAAGCAGCGACCTTGGTGGTTGTCGGCTGGCATGAAATGCAGCCAAAGATGTGTTCTCATTGCCCACTGTATCAGTATTTTCTTCCAGGACTCGCTTTGCATTGCCTAGCCATTGTTATTCTTCATCAGTGTGTCATTTGAAGTTTCCTCTGGTCAATGATACCACTGTAGCAGCTGGGACAGGCGACTTCTTAATGCTGCTAGTGACAGGGGGTATATCAGTGTAGTAGTGCGGCAAGGAGGCAACTGTCTTGGACCGTGCATCCCCAGATCCTCCAACATTGACGATGCTCCGATACACTTCTTCACCAGTGTAAGAAGGATGTTGTATGAGGGAGACAGCTGTACCATGGAAGGAGTCCTTTAATGTTGTTGCACTGGGGTTGTGATCTATGTTATCAACAGCGGCAGTTGTGAACACTTTGTCACGCATCTTCGGAGGGCTGTTGGCAGACATTGTTGCCATCTGTGCTGAAAGCTGAAGCATTCTATCATAGGAGATGCTCAGGACAAGGTCTGACGGTCTGTCAACCAGTTCCTTCTTGCGTGTATGAGCATGCAGCATCATCTCTATGTATATTGGAAGTGGGGTCTCCTGTGCAACACTGTGCCTGACATTGGTGGATGATTTGGGGCCCCGTGTTCAATTGTGTTTGATGCTGTTGAACTTCAGTATCTGGGATGTGGGAATTGCTGCAGGGCTAGTGTCTGCCATCTGTTCCTTGATGTTGGGTTCCTCTAGGATCATACAGACTAGGGCAAGCAGCAACGGTGGCCCAGATTCTTTTTCAAATTCATCAAGGAATCCTGTGAAGGGCTTGGTTTCTCCAAAGATGTGACGGCGAACAATCTGTGCAGCATGAGCAAGATGGACTTCATCACTATCACTGTCCAGCATGCAGGCTTTGGCAAGAGCAGCACCAACATTTTCTTCAAATGCCATCAGGATGTGTCTCCCCTTGGTGTATGCCCGCATGTCAGCAGTCTCTTTTTCGGTCGTGTGGAGTGGAGTCTCTTGTCCAGCTGGACTCCTAGCTCTTTCATTCTGGACTGATATAACTGGACAAGGTCAGCCAATCTGAATACTGGTGCCGTCTCCTCATCTTGTCTCGTTTCTTCAATATAGAGTCAATAGCTGCATTATACTCATACCAGAGATAATAGCAAATGTTGTTTTTTGCATTTTTTTAAAATTCTTTAAAAGTTTTTTTAGCAAATGTAGGCCAATAATTGACAATACCAAGTTTAAATTGGTACCATTGGATTCCAATATGATACCAATATGGCGGACTTAATGAGAGAATTTCAGGTGGCCCAATATCTTAAAATGTTCGCAACATATTATTGTACACTTATCCTAAATTTGGTGCTTGTATCATAAAATGCACAATTCTTTTTTATTATATGGGCTAAGCCGCCCCACTATACCTACATTATTTAAAAAATTACTTTAATTAAATTATTTTTTTAAATTATAAGAACACATCTTATTAATTATAAATAGCTATCATTTCTGTATTTATGTTTAGTATAGTTATAAATTGAAATAGACGCTGACTTTAGTAAGAATATGTTCTGTATTTTTTATAAATATAATGTTTATGATAAAAATAATTTTTAATATAATATGAAAAAACAGTGTATAGGATAAAAATATTTTTATTATTATTGTACGGTTTTGTAAAAAGAGATAAAAAGAAAGAAAAATATGTGTAATTGATTTTAAATAAATTGGTTACTACGCAATTTAATTATATAAATGAAACTAAGGATATATTATAAAACTATAAAGATAAATTCTTCCATCAAAAATATTGATTTTTTAATTGAATACATTTATGGATTTTTTTAAATACCATATTAATGATTACTCCGATCCGTTATTTCGCAACTATCTATAATAAAATAATAAATTATAAATAAATAATATTTTAGAATTTATACAATTAAAAATTTTGAAATAAGCTAAATTAAGGAAATTTTAATAATTATATACGTGAATATTTTTACCTCAATTAATCTTCTTTTTATTTATATTATTTATTCATTATATAATATATAATGAATATATATTATAGATTCAGTCAAGTATTTAATTGTATCACGAATCGATATCTATGTCTATAATCTTTTATTAATATAATATAACGTGTTTATAGTTGTTCCATAATCAGCTGAAAACATTATTAATTATAGATTCATATATAATATGGCGGAGTGTATCATATAGATACAATTAAGTATGAATATATACAAGAGAAATACAATTAAAGTGCAATAAATATAAAATAAAAACATTGTAAAATTTACCTCTAAAAATACAATAAAGTTATATTTAAAAAGTTATAAAGAACAGTAAAATAAAGTTAATTAGTACCCTTTGATTATATTTAAATTGAATTGTTATGTTGTTTTAGCGGTTAATTTAAATCAGGAAGTGTTTTTATTATATTTTTATTCTATTTCAAGTATTGTATTTTACTTGTAAAATATATACTTACCCGTATTTAAAATGATAAGACTTTTTTAAAAGATATTATTTTGTATGTTATTTAATAACTATATGGACATTTATTTATTTAGATCTATAAATGGAATAATAATAGTTTAATAATGATATATAATATTAATAGATTTATCTTTAAATCTGTGGCTGTGTGTACTTTTTCTATATAAAGAATTCGGCTCTTTGTACATATGACACCGTCAAAGTTCTTCTTAAAAGCTTTATATTTCACAAGTATAATCTATTGTTCGGATAGATTAGTCATTACAATGACTCCCAATCTGTTCGTAATTCGTCCGGTAAGGATTCTATAATCGAATGATAATAGATAATACTCGATGTTAAGGCTCTAAACAAACTTTTAAGCCGCCGGACAGATTTCTTTCATCTCTTCCGCATAAACCGAACTTGAAATAGCTGTTCGGATAATTTATACTTTTAGTTGAGCCATGTTGACGCCAAGTATCTCCCTAAGACAAACATTTCTTTTTGTGTTCCTAATTTTGTCAGCGACAGGATGTCTAGAAGGTGGAACCTGTGGGAATTCCAAGAAGATGTCTCCGGAGAACAAGTTTATTTTTGATGCGTATGACAAACTTATCAATGGGAAGTCTTTTAAGAATTCTGCGGGATTATTTAGAGAATCTACAGGAAACACTCTTCGTGCTATTTCTCTGAAAAGTAAACATGGCTAATTTATTATTTTTAATATAAGTTTGTTAAATTTTACAAACGCTATATATATACCAACATTTTATAATAATAATATTGTATACAATTACAAATTGTTCAATAATATACAAATGTAAATTAAAAATTAATTAAATTAATATTTCTGATTTTTCATCATTGTAACGTTACTTATAGAACAAATAATTTTGAGTTTTTATTACAAAACGGCGTGAATTTGGGCTATTAAATTATAGTCTAATTTAGTTCGTTTATTTTTTTTAATTTTTGCTAAGAGTACTTTTTTATTGACGTGTGTGTTATAATTAACATGACCAACGCCTAAATTATACTTGTGTCCACAATCTAAACCAAATTTAATATTTTCTAAAAATAATGTATTATACTTAATACAATATCACATTCTTCATAAGTCGAATAGAAAACATTACATTCTTATAACATACGAATACCAATAATATAGACTATAGGTATTAACAAGAAATATAAATAATTATTTATACGTATATTTTTTATTATATAAATTCCATAAATCTATAAAATAGTAAATTTATGTATTTTTTGATATTTGTAAACTTCTTATTATCGCTTTAGTAAAATAAGAAAATTTGGAAATATTTTAATGCAGTTATTTTTTTAAATGAAGAGCTATATAATTAAAATTGATAACAAATTAATGAAATATATAGTACCTATAATAGATTATATATATAGGCTTTAATATTTCGGTGTTTTTACCAAGTATTCAGATAAAACATATATATATATATTCACTTTGATTATTAATGATTATTGATTACCTTCACTGTATTATGATAAACGTTATGTAAGAATTCATTCATTTATAAGTGATAATTAAAAATATATTAATATATTTAAAAAAATCTATAATTTTAAATTTATATTTGTAATTTATATTTTAGCAGAACAATGTATATAATTATCATTATTTTGCTAAAGCAATAATTATAAAAAATTATAATAATTAATATTAATAATCATTATAAATCCTTGACAAATTATGTTTTTTGCATTTATATATTTTCTTTATTAGATTATTATATTTATATAATATAATATAGATTTTACACAACTGAAATAACGAGTGAACTCACAAATAGTGAATATGGTTGATAAACTATATATAATACATTTTGACAGTTGTTATGATTTTAGACATGCTAATCTAAGTGTATGAAAGCGAACATAAATGATCCTTATAAAATTATAAGATGACTTAATCAGATTTTAAGGAAACATTATTTTTAAGGAAAAAGTTACCATATACAGAAACGCCATCTATTTATAATATACTTCAATTTATTGAATTAAAACGATATTCTCATTGGCAAAAATATTTTGACAAATAATTTCCATATATATAAAAAAGATTTTTTTAAGATATTTTCGTTAATAAAACAACCTTTTAAATATTGTTAGTCAGATATACTAAATAATAAGCAATTCACAGCTCAGTGGATATGTACATTTTACGATGATATCGTATACAATCAACTCAGAGAATAATTATGAAAGAAACATTTATATTCCAATAATAATATAGTAAATAAAATTTATTGTTTTTAATTTAAAAAATTTTTTTTCAGGTAAATTTGAATTTCATGAAGAAAAGATCTTTCACTCTACTTTGATGCCTTCTGATTTTGCGTCTAATGACATAGTTAAGGAGGCCTATATTCGGTTTACTCTTCCCATGAAGACATCTCGTTTACAATTCCGCATTTCTGTTCTGCTTCAACTGAAAAAGTATGATCAAACTATGCATTGGAAGCGTTATACATCAACTGTGAAACAAACCAGCCCCCAATCATCACAGTGGACTTTCCTTCTTAATGCAGAACATTTCAACACTTGGAAGGAGAGCTATGTTCCCTTTAACCTTGCACTCGGCGTCAGTTTAATTTTCAATGTTTCGGATAATTATCTCAGCAATTTAACCTCTCATCGGGATCGTCGAAGCTCCTCAGTTGAGAACTCCAAAGATGCGATTGTAGTTTTATCGTCAAAAGGTTCTGAAAATTTTGCCGAAAATATTTCTAATATGACGACGGAGACATTCATTTCAAAATTAAAGAGGTCTAAGCAAGATTCTTCTAAACTAAAACCTAATTTGAAGCGAAAAGTTTGTAATCCTTTTCCTGTCTGCCGACCTAAGGAGTTTTGGTTGGATTTAGATGAATTAGATCTGGCTCCATGGATTCTCTTTCCACGTCGATTTCTTTTAAGTTATTGTCACGGTGGTTGTCATGGACTATTGACTGATTCGGAACAACCAACCAACCACGCCCGTATTCGTAGCATGGCGGCGGCGGTACAAGGGGACTCATCCTTCCAATCGTCTTGTTCCCCAACTGAATACGAACCACTTTATCTACTTTACTGGGAGAGCAATCGAGTCGTACTGAGGCAACACCAAAGGGTGTCTGTTAAGACTTGTGGATGTAAATAAGAATAAAACCTTTGTTTTTAACAGTATGAGAATTATTTATTAACAGTATGATTTGTTAAATATTATATTTTGTGATATATTTTGTTTTGTAAACTTTGAAATTATTATTATTTATATGCGTAAATACAATATAAATTATAAATATAAATAAATTGTAAATAAATTTTATAAAAAGTTTATTGTACTTTTGTCAAGTTTTAAGCACAAAATTTAATTAATATTGATGAATAATTTAAATATAATTAAATTTTCTAATTTTCTTTTGAGAGGTTAACATTTAATTAAACATCAATAGAATAATGATTCG
>JAUZNC010058654.1:0-11062 GCA_034780395.1 Vannuccia rotundouncinata
GACAATAGCTGTGTTAATACTCTGTCTATACTCCATAGAAATATATAGCACTCAGCCTTCGGCTTCGTGCTATATTTCCAATGTCGTATAGACATCATATTAACATAGCTATAGTAATAAACGTCCGCTTAGTAATATATCTATATCGATAAGCAATGCCAAATTGATGGTCGCAAGTTCAACATTAACTCTAAAATTAATGAAATTTATAAATTAATCGATGAATATTGACTGAAATCGTCTTTATAACAAAATTACTAACACCTTATATAATTGAAATGCGCTCTGGACGTTTTTTTGATCAGTTTGCCGGTCTAGATAAATAATATATAAGTCAATACACACATAGTAATTGTGATGTTTTCATTCTGGATAAAAAGCTCATTGGAAATATCGATTGTGTTAAGTTTGTCTGTGTTTTTTACCGCAGTTCATCCGCGTGCTGTTCATCCTCGTGGTGTATACGTTACTGGTATATCAGAAGGGTAAATTTAACCAACATCCTGATTTTTTTGATTTTTTATTGTACATGCTATAACTAAGGATATAATAACATGCATTTTAGTGCGTACAATCCATTTTTGTACTTTCTAATGAGCAACAAACCAATACATTTGATATTCGTGAGTACCATATATACACGTGTGATATTACATAAATCACAAGGAATTAACGCGAATGGTTTCATCGATTTCTAATTTTAACCAATATACTATTCAGTAATTTTAGATTTACTAATCCAATTTTGACACGTTCAAATATGCCAGAAACCCTGAAAGTACACGGATATGAAATTTTCAACTATAGTTAAATGTCGTTTTCTCTGGTCATTCCACTCCAAGCTGCGATGGATACCCCTTCCATTCATTGCCTGTACCATATAGAGTAAGGAGTCTATGGTCTGTACGGTATATTGGACAAGGTATGATTACTATATTTAGCCTGCAGCAATATTTAGGTATGATCAGATTTACAGGGACATCAGTTAATTATACGTCTTATATTTGTTATTATGAGGAGTGATAATTTTTAGTTAAACATAATTACCGTTTTATTTTTAAGTAGGACGATTTCTAATTCATAAATATAATTCAAACTTTAAAGATTTCAGCTATAGGAAACCGAAAGAGATATATTTTCAATTTATATTCACTTCTGATTGTGAGTTCAAAGTTCGGGTTTTGAATTAATATAATTTTATAGTGAGAATCTTTGCTATTAATTTGCTATTTTATGAAATCTTATTTTTGGGAGAATGAAAACTATAAAATCTTTATATATATATAAAAAGATTTTGTTGTTTTCATTTAATATATACAGGTTGGCCCAAAAGTCACCGACCACACTTCTAAAATTAGTGAAATTTTTACTGATGAAGCCTGTTTTAAAATCAATGAATGCGTCATGTAAATAGTCACAACTGCACTTATCCACATCTTATATTTGGTCCAACTGTGAGTGGCCAGACATATTTGTATACGTTTGCCTTACCTCGTATTCATCAGCTTTTCAACGATCAAGAGGACATTGGAGGGTAACAGGATGGTGCACCGCCCCATTATTCACTCTCTGTGAGAGAAAAATTAAATCTAGAATTCCCAAATCGTTGAATTGGCAAAAGGGGAACATATTTATATAAATAAAATACGCAACATCAATCACCTTAAGCAACGCATTAGTTTTGCCTTCAATAAATTTGATGAAAATTTTTGCAGTGACATTATTGATTCACATCTTCGCAGAATTGAAGCAAATTGAATTGTGTCAATGCTCATGGTGAACATTTTGATAATATTAAGAGACATTATATGTTTTTTCTTAATATGTATCTCTTATGTATTATGTATTTTATCTCAATTGTAACTATATATAGATTGTATAGATTGTAAGCAATTTATATAATGAATACAATATCATAGTACCAAGGTTCGTGTGAATTAATCCATATATTTCTGAACCAGTAAATTAATTAGTAAAATATTGATATTGATGTTATTACTACTATTTAATTTAACAGTAACATTAATAATTAATAAGATATTTATATAAATGATCAAATAATACTTAATTTTAACTATTGATATCTACATTCCAATTTTATCAGTAATAGTTATACATGACGCAAATTTAATTGTTAGTTTAAAGTTGCTACTATCAACATTAACATTAACACGAACTGATATTTTTTTTAAATAAAATACTAATTGTAAACAACCCCTACATACTAATAAGTAACAATCAAACAATACATTAAAATTTGATAACTCTTTATTTATTAACTAAATATTCATAAATATTTATATAAAATTATTATATTGCATTTTGCATATACTCCATTTATATTATTATATTTACAAAGAATTATGATAATATTTATTTTATACAATTTATTATATTTACTGCATAAGATATCCTGGAGAATATTATGTAGTAAAATCGTTATAGTATTTATTTAATGCAATTTATAAACTTGTTTAGGCATAAATATATGTATTATATTGTATTTGCCATGGGAAAGTTTCAATTACCAATGCTTTTTTAATTTGACGTTGATAAATATTGAAACTCTTGAAACTCAAACTGAGTTACGCTAATAAAGTATTAATTCAAGTATAAAGTTTTCTAATAATATATTTAATTATTCTCGAAATGTATAATTCAATATTTGTTTTTATAAAAATAGATTGTAAGATAAGTTACGTGCAATTTTATGAACAATTTATAAATCTAATACTACACATATTTTTCATTGGATACTATTTATATCACTTAGAATTACTAACAATTAACTAACCAATCAAACAACTGCAGTTTCATGTCTACTATATTATCGTAGCATTCGTCATTTACTGAAAGCTATGACTAAAGGAATTCCTCAGGTCGTTTGACTCATGCTCAATTGTTTGTGATTATTGAGTGACAACGTTTGCTTACTAGTGCTACTTTGCTCACTATTAACGAGAACTTTTAACTGAAGTTTCCGGAAAGCTACTGCCTACACAACGTCCGTATTCATAAGCAGTTCTTATAACAACTTTATTTGCGTGATATAACACTTCTATATAAAAGTTGGTGCAATAGAGAAATCGTTTATATTTTAAATTCTAAACGTGTTTATTCTGTTTGTAATGTGTTGCATTATTCAGTTCGTGTGCATGTAATATTATCGTCTGGAAAATATTCAATTATTTTATTCAACATGACAGAAATATACAGTGACTTAGCGGAATTGGACGATTGGCTTGGAACTTTGCAGGATTTGCAAACGGGATTGCAATCTGTAAGTTTTATTTGATTGTATTGTAATTTTATCTTGTTAAAACTGAATATTTCGGGATATTGATTTTTTGAATAATTAAACTTTTATTAGAGATTAAACAGAAAATTATTTTTTTAATGTTTTCTTATCTGCTGTTATTTTAAGTTATTTTCCCTTGTTATTGTGAACTGTGTACCGCTAAATGACCTTTAGTCCAGACTCCACTCCAAGAATAGTATAGACAGAACATATACTCTATATAATATATACCGTGGGGGGTCTTTTGACAACAAATTTACGACTTCATACAATTTCGTATCAGCTTTCTTCAAGTATATTTCCCTCATTTAACTTGTCAATCACGCTTAGACATTTTCAATTCAAGAAATACTGTTTTTCGAGTCATCATAATCTTTTTCTATGCATCAGTGAATCTTGAGTGATTATTAAAATACTGTTTAGATCAATATACTATATTGCTTTGCTTTTGATTACTGTTATAATCATCGAAGCATCATGTTTATTATCAAACTTATAAGTATAGAAATAAATTTAAAATATGTAAGAATAGTTCAATTAATTACAAAACAGATTTTTATTGTAACAAGTTTTTCAGATATGCAAGATACAATACTTAAAGAGGTAGTATAATTAATAATTGTATTTGAGATATTTTACCTATTGCATTCATTTATTATAAAAGAGACCGCGAATTTTCTCTCACATGGTCTTCATATACTAATGTGTTATCTATTGATACAGACTACAGACTATTGATAAACACTAACACATGCCATTATCGGAAGCGATAATTCACTGGTATATTATTCTGATTAGTTGCTATACTCTACCCCAAGCCATATTTGTCTCTATACCGTATAAAGTAATGTAGTTACTTCCTAAGGTCAAATTGCTGAAGTCAATTTATAAAGATGACTAAGTAGTGAGAGAGAGGTTCCCTTTAGAGTAGGGTGGTACTTCGATATGCATACTTTTCCTGTGTATATGAAAGTGAATAAATTGGGTTACTCATCCCATTCATCTGAAACTGTCTATGAGATGAAGTTTAAGTTTCCGTTTCCGTTTTGCCAACAAAACTTTGACAGAAGCCCGGCAGGCACACTTCAGAACTACTTTTGTCTCTCAACAAATAACGCCTATCCAATGAGGCGTAATATTTAATTTTAAGTGTCTGATAATGAGAATAGCAGTTCAACATTTATTCAATAGTATCACGCACAACTTTTTTGTGTGGTTTTCAAGATGATGTTTTAATTTTCAAATCTAGAATATTGTAGACTTATCAAGTATTTGAAGTATTATGAAAGCAAACAAATAAAAATCATTCCTTTGTTACATGAAATATGTAAGAATATACGTTTTACTTGTGTTTACTGTGTGACGAAAAGTTATATTAAAAGTAACTATATTATGACAATATTGTTATTCATGCTAATATTTGATGGTTTCATCTCTATAATAATACATTCTTTAGTTTAATAAATGGAGCGATAAATATAACAAGTACCCGGCCTATTAATAGCTATTCTAATGGAAAGACATCTATAAAATAATGTTTACGCTGTCTGGTTAGTAGGTATGTACTTTTCCAGTCATATTATTTGAACATAAAAATCCGTTTCGATTACTTTACAGGGTCTGATATCAGCCTCCAACCACAATTACTCTCCCTCCTCCCTGACTTCAACGAAACACCATGATCTCCCTCTCCCTGACCTCTACGCTTGGGAACAGAGTAACACCGATGGCGGTAATTGCATTAAGACTTCGAGTGAATTGCAACAAGTCAATGGTGTGTGTCGACCAGACTTGTTAGCACCAATCATGCGTGATAAGGGAAGTTTGAGTAGTCACTATGCAGCCCAGAGTATTCGGGCCTCTTTCAATACGAGCAGTTGCAAAGGTAGACTTTTAAGAATTATATTATTTATAGTAAAACTATTTACCTATAAGCATTGACATCGTAATTAAATAAACAATAAGCTAACAACCTACAACCGTAGGTTTAAATACTGTACTAATTACGATATCAATGAATGCCTAGTATAAGCTTCATTTATGTGTTATTGATTTAAAAAAAATCTTAAATTTGAATGAAATGATTTATATTTGACTGTTCGTTATTGACATTTAAGTTAATTGAAGTTAATTACGATATCAATTTCTAGTATAAGATTCATTTTAATATGTGTTATTGATTTTTAAAATATCTTTAATTTGAATGAAATGATTTATATTTAACTGTACGTTATTGACATTTAAGTTAATTGAAGTTAATTACGATATCAATGGTTATTGAGTGGAGGATATTTTAAGGTCGGAATTCACGAGTCGTATCCATGTGTATTTTATCCAACAAACCAGTATATACAGTAATATATTTATCTAACGGAAAATTAGTGAATGACATTTATTCTCGTCAAAAAATTTATTAATCAATTAATTATTTTAATTCACTAATTTACAGTAGAATAAACGTTGAGAATCTATAACACACTAAATAGTAGATCTTCAGAGAACAGATAGATAAATGATTTGTGCAGCTTTGGTATCAATAATAAATGTCTTAGAACTTACACCATGTTATACATATCCTCTCTGTTTACAGTGCTTTTATTTACTGCAGTTATTATTTATTGCTCGTTAATTTCTCGATAAATGCAACTATAGTCCTTTTTATGGCTTAGTTAGCAGAACAACATAATATATATACAGAGGACATCTTACTCCAAAACATGATTTATCTTTCGCATATAAATTGCTATGCGATTGTATAATGCTATATTCCCGATTTTAATTAACCTCCGAAAAGAATCCTCTTCTAACTGTCTGTTTACATAACCCAAAGCTTTTGTTTTTAGTATTTTCACCTCTGCGTCCTCGAAACACCAGAAACTGACTTTATTTGTTAACATATACGGTTATTTTTAATGGCGACTATATCATATTGTATGCGCTACTTGTAATGCCTGTTGCTAATGATGTCAGGTATGGCTGGCACCAACAACACATGCGCCTCAATGATTAAACCGCCCAGGACAAACTAAACAGGAGTTCCTTTTCATTCATGAGGTTTTAGGAGTCCGCCGTTGCAAGTTCCTGCAATGAGTCAAATACGTCTCCCTACAAATTGCCCGGTGCCATTCAATACTGCCAAATTCTAATAATAATAATCTTCCGTATAATATAAGCCCTCATGAGTCATTCTCAAATCCTGTGTCTGTTTGCCCTCTACTGACAACTGTGGCTTGTGACCTCACTCACACTTCAACACGCACAACATTCCAGCACATTGGTGTTGACGCACTCTAGTGCAAGGCTTTTTGACAGAAATTATGAGATACTGTAGATGTTAGGGTCCTGCAGGCCATCTTTAACATTTCTCTGAGAGTATTACTCACTTGGTATTGTTTTTATTGGAACCACTCTGGTAGATTTTTCCCCCTTCTTTTAATTATTCATTGTCGTTTTTGTGCAGCGGATGACTCTATGCAATAATAGAAATTACTTCTCAGAGAAATTTGAGACTGTTTTACCTTTTGGTCAATATGATAGTCCAGTAGGCAAAATGTTACAATGCTGTATCGATAATGTATATCTTGTACAATAGACTATAGTTTATAATTTTTAGATTAGGCTGCTTATAACCAATTGCACTGACGTGTCTTATTAATATTATTTATAGCATATTTAATTGTCATCCAAATCTAAATTTGAGATATTTTCCTTCCAGAAGCAACCGCAGAAAACGATCTCAACTGCCTTCTTCAGGAACTCACAGTTGTAGAACAAAAAATGAAAGAATTGGACCAGTCCGAAGGCGACTACACTCGCGTAAGTTGACAACTCTCTATAATTTGTTGTCTTTCCATTAATAGCTGAACCCTTTACTGACGGTATTAGAAGATACAGGGGCCGGTTGCACCAACCAACTTAGGACGGTAATTTTATACGATAGGATAAATGGGTTGCACAAAAGCTTCCTATTTAAGTCAACTAGAATTTCTGTACTAAAAAACTATGATATTTTGGTGCAAATAATTTATCCTAACTTAGAACAAAAGTTTATACCTAAAATTGGGTTGCATCAATATATTTAGGCCATCTATTTTTACCTAACTTAGGCAAGAAATTAGAACAGCTCACCCCTTACAACTTTTCTGAGCATCATGACGATAGGAAATTAAAACGTGTACCTTTCAGTCGTCCTATACTTAAAGTAAAGCATAATTTGACATCGTTTGAGCTAAATCAGTGAGCTCACAATCCTGTTTATAGCTTTGTCTTGAAATGGTGCAAGCGACTATATAAATGAAGTGTAAAACTTATACCAAAAGGCCTGACTGTGACTAATTTGTGTTTTGCTTTGAGGGGGCTTCAATAAACAGACATTGTTATAAATGATGAGTCATGATATTATAGTGCAACCACTGGGTTCATGTTAGGGTCCTATACAATACCAACAAATTGTGCGCATACCAAACTATTTATATAACAGAAAACAATCCTATTTAACTATAATACGTTCTCCGTGATTAATTAATGCATGCGTAGAGGAAATAAGTTTGCATTAATTATCCTGTGTATTTCCATTTAATTGTTATCACTCTAAAAGGAATTTGGTGACCTTAAACATGGCTTCGCAACAAAAAGGGAGAGTTTGTATAAAATGAAATGAATTGGAATTTATTGTTCACTCGATTTCCCAAAGGATTCAGCTTCTGTTTAACAGCGAAATCTTTAATCTGGGTTAGAGGTTTAATACGATTCATCTTCTGACTCAAACTTTTGACTAGATATCTTTACAACAATAAAAACGATAAAGTTTATTTAGTCATCTTCACCATGCGTCATTCTTTTCTCTTTCCTAACCGCAAACTTGCCTTTGCTATATTTATACACTTTCAGACGAGAAGCTGATTCGAAAGGGAGGTTATAAATAAAAACTAATCAATATTTTCACTTCGGTATCGTTGTAATAAGAAATCATTTACTTTTAAGACAGAAACAAATATCTTGACAGATGAGTGCTGCCTTCATTATTTCAAAGATGCCGCCGATCCCATCTTATCATTATCCTCCATGGTGTACTCAAAACTCTCTTATGTTACCTAAATAATCTTGCTCTCTCCTGAAATATAAATAATCATCATCGATTGTGGATGATTAAACTCATTTCCAGAGTCTGTAGATCATTTTTATAGATATTGATTTTAGAACTTATTCTCTCTTAAAACAGTTTACTTTCTTATATTTTATCTAACTTTCCTGTCTTATAAGTTTGTTACTTTTGCGATATAGGTTTTCCTCTAAGTCATACGATAAACACACTTGCTAATCGATAAGTACTAACACAATTGCAGACAACACCCAACTACAGTATAGAATAGAAAGGATTTAGATCAGAACTTTCCTACAGTACAGTTACGACAAGCATATTATTCTTTCTATATTTTTGTATAGTTAATTATCAACAACTACAATTTTCTATGCATGGGAAAGTCTAATCAAAGGCTCTTACAGAAGAAGAATTATAAGGAAATTGCTATGACGACTGAGCATCTTTGGTGACGTAATATATTCTGCAGATTTGTACAATTTCCTGACTTAATCAAAACTTCCGCTTCTGTTGGAAGTATTTCCACTTTACCTTAGTAAACATTTGAGCGTGTACTCGCACATGTTTACCTACATTCCTCTATTTATAGGCCATCCAAACACTCCTGCAGTTCATGAACCTAAACGTTCACGAACATAGGCATTGGAAAATATGCGTCTATAACCATTTCTTAAGAACATAAACTGTTTATTTATTGAAAACACATTTATTCTGAGAGAAGGTGTCACTCAGTGTATACATAAAGCTGAAGAAATGAGCATATTACACCCCTTTTCCTTCCCAGCTGAAGTCCATATCACACCGACGACCTTATTTAAGTAGAAAATGAAATGCAGTGACCCCAACACCCTCTTCATGCGGCTCGTGTCTTGCGCGGCCGGAGAATGTTCATATCTGAAATAACCGCAGTTCATAAAATAATTCGTACAGCTTGATCTAGCTCGCTAAGAAAAGTGTGTCTACTTCCATTCCTCAATTTTGCATTTAATAAATATAAAACCGGTCGTTTTGTTGATCAAATTCCACCCTTGTGATCTGATTTTATTTTTATGATATATGTCTAAGAAAAGTCGGGAGACCCATATACAAAAGTGCAACTATCAAATTTGTTGTCAAATTCTTTATAACACAACATGCTGCCAGTCGTGAGGTACACTGTGATGTAGTTAGAGGCGTCTGGTTTGTGGACTTAAGGGGTGGGTATCGTTGGGATGGAAGGGGAGATAAAACTCGTTTGACAGTTGTCAATTAAAGCCGTGTGGGCGGCTAGTCACATTTCTGAAAGCACTAAGTCATAATAAATTTATAATATCGATAGTAGAGAGCTGTTGGGGCTGATTTAACCCTCTTCATTTAACAATTAGCTATTTTTAAATGAAGTTTTACTACTTTTAACGCAAAATTGACTTACACAGACCCCTGTGGACGATCATGACAGCGTTTCCATCACATCAAATTTACCGGTTTTTTGAAATTTACAAAACTGACTATTATGAAAGTGTAAACCACTGAATAATGTTTATTATGTGATAACGAACCAGTTATAATTGGAATAAACACGAATTCACATCAACATTTGGAAAAAAAATTTAACTGCCGCAAAAAATGTTTGATTTTAATTTTTCCAATTTTTAAAAAATGATCATGACAATTTTCATGTTCATGGCTCTAAAGGAACATTATATTTATCTTCGGAGGGGTGTCTTAATCGCAAAAGCCCGCATGGACAGGGGAAGGACGAATCTTTACTGACTTCTCTTGCTCTCTATCTGCAGCGGTACAGTCTGGCCTCCTCTTCTGCCTTCGAATACCGAATCCAGCCCTGCCCCACCTCCTCTGACTCCGGTATCAACGAGGCAGCCACCCCATCAGAAACTCGCTTGCCCAGGCCGACCTCCGACATCCTCTCTGATCACCACCACCTCTCCACCATCAGTGACCTCACACCCACTCGGGGGGCTCACGGGGACCCCCCTACGCCAGACATGCTGCGAATGATGAGCTCCACGAGTTGTGGTGGGGCCCCACGGCCCAGGATCGCCTCTACTGGGGCCGTGTCGCTGTCCCGGCTGGATATGGACCGCGAATTCGGGCAGAGCATCTGTTCTTCGCCCAGTCGAGGTTCTACCAGCACCGAGGACTGCTGCGATTTCGATAGATCGGTGAGTTGGGCTCGACCTGTTCTGACTTGTGTAACCAATCCAGGCTTTTAGTAATGGAGGTAATGCGTGTTTCAGTTGGATGATTATGCCGAGATCAGCCAAAAGATCAACGAAGCTATGGAGAAAGTGGAGAAAATGAACCTGAAAAAGGTGCGTGTTTACCAAACAATTCTTTCCGTATGTATAAGTCCTCTCACACTCCCACAATCTTCAACTGCAGATCGTTGTAAGAGTATTTCGAACGGATAAAACGACGAAGGCCGTCCTAATTGACGATCAAATGCGGGTTGGACAAGTCGTCGATTTGTTGATAGAGAAAAACTTCCTCACACCCTCCACCAAGCTGGCTCTTGTGGAGAAGGTCCCGAATCTTAAGATGGGTGAGTACCTGATTCTGATGATTGTTAAGATAATATACATTACGGAGAGGAAACCATAGAGATATAACTATACTATACATTATATAGAGAGGAAATCATAGAGATATAACTATACTATACA
>JAUZNC010058655.1:0-11055 GCA_034780395.1 Vannuccia rotundouncinata
TCCTCCAGATATTCCGCAAAATAATCTTTCTCCAGATATTCCGCAAAATAGTCATCCTCCAGATATTCCGCAAAATAGTCATCCTCCAGATATTCCGCAAAATAGTCATCCTCCAGATATTCCGCAAAATACTCATCCTCCAGATATTCCGCAAAATAGTCATCCTCCAGATATTCCGCAAAATACTCATCCTCCAGATATTCCGCAAAATAGTCATCCTCCAGATATTCCGCAAAATACTCATCCTCCAGATATTCCGCAAAATACTATTCCTCCAGATATTCCGCAAACTACTCTTCCGCAAGCTACTCATCCGCCAGATCTTCCGCAAGCTACTCATCCTCCAGATATTCCGCAAGCTACTCATCCGCCAGATATTCCGCAAACTACTCTTCCTCCAGATCTTCCGCAAACTACTCTTCCTCCAGGTATTCCGCAAGGCACTCTCACTTCGGAAGATGGTTCCTCAGACCATTTAATTTCATCAGATGATATTTCGGAAAAGTCATCTTTGTTATCAGTAGATATTCCTTTTCTTGTTGAGGAGACTGGCTTGTAACATACCAAAACCTTATATACTTTCTATTAATACTCTTTGCATATTCAGTTTACACCTACCTTGTCTTATATTGGTCTTTCATATTCAGATTATTTGTATTTTTACAGTTTATAATACATTTGTTTTATTTATAATCTGTTTATTGTTATTTGTATGGTACAACGTGACTTGCTGTTTTTCATCAATATCAATTCCAATATTTGAACATTTTAAATGGGATAGATTAGGACAGCCACTGAAGTGGATGTGTCGCAAAAAATATCCACCGTATTTTCGATATACACACAAATGGACGTATTTATTCGTTATTTCATTTGAATATTAATTAAAATTCTTGCATCCGCATCAGGAATCGGACTTGATGCGATCAGAAAAATTACATTTTTAATAAAATACTTTGCTTAAATGAAAGGTAATGCAAATATGAGATTCGGTTATGATTATTTTTCTGATTTTATGATGTCGGACTGTTATCCGACGATTTTGAATTATTAATCTTTAACGTTTTTAATATACAAATATACCATTTTATATGCATTGGAATAATTAATATATCTAAATAGTAAATATAGTCTTAACATAATTGACAATACATATAAATAAATTTTAAATAACACTCATTATGCTTAAATAATCGTTTTTTGTCAAACAGAAATCAAATTTAAATGTTTTGCTAAAATTATAAACAATATGATATTTTTAATTGATAAAATCACAAATTTGTCAGATAAATAGTATTCATTTATCAAAGCGATTATTTTAACCGTCGGGGTGATCACAAGCGCGGTATTGTAATTCCCTCGGATATACAAGATCAATCTTCTAGATGTGTCCCACGTATGATCTCCATCATAGTTGAAATTGGCAATATTCAGCCTCTGTATCTCATCCTCGGATATCCACTCAAAATAGAATGGGGATAACTTCTTGGAAAGTGTGTGACCATAGAAGTTATTGGCATATATGTAGAGTAGACTTATTTCTAGGCTTTCCTGAAAATAAGAGTCCAGGATGAGAGGCGTGTTGGAAAGACTTGATGCGTACGTTCAGCGTGTACGACATGAAATGCAGGGACTCCCGAAACCCGAATTTCATCTTTTTCCTTCCTCGTCAGTCGTAGCTTTCTTAACCTCGAACTCGCGTATCTATCACCATGTAACGTATTTCGATGTCTGGACAACCACAGCTGATACGTCCCGCCCTCCAACATTGCCAAACCTTTAAAGTAAATGTGTTTATATTTCGCAATCATTATAAAGAAATTATTCAAATTTATATAGAATTGCGGAAAAACGAAACAAAATATAGTGAGCACATTAATTTTGAGGCCATGACTTTATAATTATACATAGTGATCGCAGTGAAATGATTATAGATTTTTTGTAGCAAATGTATTTATCTGCTGCTTCTTCTTCTTTTGAGGCACAGCGCACAACAACGACCCTAGAGAGTTCGCTTGGTGAGCGCTATAGCTTTGGCTGGGAAGGCGGCCAACACGCTCGTGGACACATCACAGGTACCAAAGAATTCTTGTTTAGCACTGTCCGTCCATGAACAGCGGAGGAGCCAATGATCAGCTTATTTAGGTTCGGAATGGCAGAGAGGACAGGTTGGGTGTATATTTTGCTGTTGCTGTATCTGAAAGGATTGCGCAATTGGGTCAGTTAATTATTAATAATAATTTTGACATATATAGAAAGCTTTTACAAAAATTGAAAAATTGTCGTTGATTTCTAAAAGAAAAATATATAATTTAGAGTTTCCCATTCTCTTACGAATACTTAGAGAATTACACAATTTTACATCCTAATATAGTTATGTACTTCAAATAGAAAATCAAAAAATCATTAGGTATTTGAAGATGAGTTGTATAATATATATAAATATATATATTATATATATAAAGTTAATCTATGCTTGCGATAATTTTTTCAATGTAAAGATGCACAAAATAACATTTAATTTAAGTCTACATGATAATAAAAAGAATCCCGATTAATTATATAGATGTGTTTAATAACGGGTTTTCTTCTTTAAAAATTCGTTTTGTTTAAATATTTTTAATTTCTAATACTGTGCATTAATCAATTTGACAAATTGTAAAGGTTCAGTGTATCTCAAGGGACATTTTATTTTTTACAAAGAATGTCCCTTTAAATACACTGGACCCTTACAAAATACGGTATCTAGATAATTTTTGTGTGTTCTTAATTGGTCGACCAGTTGAGGACATTATATATTTTTATAATTAAAGTTCCGAACTGGTCAACCAGTTAAAAACTTTTTAGACCTTTAAATAAAGTTTAAAACTGGTTAACCCGTTTGTAACTTCTGAGCAGTTGAGAAATGTTTTAAAAAATAAAAAAAGTTTTCAATTGGTCGAACAGTTCGGTACCAGTCCTAACTGGGCGCCAACATCTACATATCTCAACACTTGGAAAAAATTTATTAAATTAAACATGGTTCATATTAGTCAACAGGGATCATATGGTCCTAGAATGTCCTGAAGGTCTTTAATTTCTGAAATAGTTCTGGATTTTCTTGGAATATTAAAATATTTCCTTGTATACCAATTTTTAAGATACTCTTTGTTTGCATTGTTTACAATCAATAATTGTATAAATTCTCCAGCTATATTTTCCAAAAAAGTTCTAGTTACAGATCTTACAAATTGTTATAAATTGTGGAGTTGTTGTCCTGGAATTAATATTTTTCAAAAAGTATAGAAACCCTGAGTCAGGGTAATTGAAAATTTGAAATATTTTCTTTTATAAACAATTAGCACTTCACACAATTTATAAGTTGCTTGCTAATGCTTGTAACCAAATTTTGTAAAAAGACTGATCCATCTAAAATATTACAAATGAAGAAAGTATTTCAAATTTAATGAAACTGATTAAATTTACAATATTATTTGTAGGCATGGATCTATAAGATTTAAAGATAAGGGCCCAATTTGCTCCAAAGCTAGGGATGCCAAACATCTCAATTGATATATTTTTTTGTAAAATTCAAGTTTAGCATCATAAAAATTGACTAAAAATTGCTTTTTTATAAGATAATATAAATACAATATAAAAGACAATATAAAGTGTGATCAAAAACACATTATAGAACATAAAATTATCTAATAGTATTTACAAGTTTGCCAAAAACATCATTTCCTATCTTATTCTGCCAAAGAAATTTTATCATATAGGAGGAAAAAAGTGCCTGCTGGTATGTGCTATATGGTTGTTTGAGTTTACATTTTGCTTCCAGCCACATGTTTTCAATGTTTTGATTATGAATAGTCCTATCTTCAGAAACAAAGTTGTGTTGGTGTACAATAACATAGTTATACACTCTAAAGTCTAACTAATTGAAAAGGAATTAGGATCACCAGCCATCATTTATAATTCAAGAACCTGGAAGATTCAGTGCCTTATGATAGATTGAAATTTTTTGCAACATTGATTGGGAACTTCTACTATCATGCAGTGTCTACTTTCACACTTAATTGCACCAAAGACCCAATGGCCTTCTCTCCACTGGCCTCAGTCATATTTACAATAAAAATGTTTACTCTCATCAATTTTAATGATAATTAGTTCACAGTTGGCATCCATTCCCCCATATTAACTCTTGAGAATTTTCTTTAAGGTGTTGCTCACAGACTTTACAAATAAAACTGCACCAGTCGATGACTGTTTGTATGCTACACATAGCTTCCCAGGCTATATCTTTTTGTGGAAAGTCTGGACCAACAATATAAAATAATTATTAGTTGTGATAGTGTTAAATTTTTGTCAAAAAAAGAGTTGACACAAAAATGGATTAGGTAAAATTATTCTGATTACACTGCCAACAAAACCCATTAATTCCTTGTGCATACACATATATTCAACAAGGATTATTACACCTTGTACATGATTTAAAATTAAACCAAGGCATGCCAAAAACTGCATTGCAGATTGATTGTCTTGAATTGCCAGGATAATGTTTGTGAAACAAAACACATTTTCACAAACTTGCTGAGTAGTTAAAATGTCTATAGATAAAAAATTGGCATCTCTATAGATAAAAAAAACATGAGGCATGACAAAAATTTAAATTAAATTTTCAAAATGTCACAAAAACAGTTAAAAGTTAATTAAAAAAATTTTACAACACTAAACTTGACATTTACTTTTATTTTATTGTATGATTTTAGAGAATGGCTGCACTGTAAAAAAAATCACCTGATTATCAGCCACAGTAATTAGACCACCTGATTATCAGCAGGTGTACTGCTATATAGTCATCCATTATTTTAATAGCAAGTACAATATAAGCTGATACTATTTTATTCATATAAGCATTGAATTTGACAGTTTGATTTCAATGTTGTGCTTTAATATGTTGTAAAAAGATTTAATGTAATTATGTATATGCAGCTCTATATTGATCAAGATTATTAATATTTAATATATAATATTGAAATTGTAAATTTATTTTTACCCCTATATTTATGACTATATAATACTGTACAATTTTTTGTCAGTCTGCAAAATAGTCTTTTGGTTATTTCATATTATAGTTTGATGATATGTTGACTACTATACTACTTGAAAAAATGTGAAAAAATAAAAATCTTATCTAAATTCCGGAAGTGGCCAAAATTCAAATAAATTTCATTAGTTCCTAAGATATAGGTACTCAGATTTTCTTAAATATTTGCCTGAAATTTTATAAAATATATACTCTGATACACTTGGATATACTCAGATTTTGTTTTGAGTTTCAAATGGCCAGAGTCCTGTATGGTGTCTTTTATTGAACCTGAATTTGTGCATTCTGTTTTGTGATAAAGTAAAAAAAAATATATATATTGGAAAGCTGATAAAAAAAACAGAAGAGGTATTCAAAAACAACAAACCATTAACCTCAGCCACTGTTTTAGAATCCCAGTTTTTGTAGGCTTGACTTAAGATTGTATGATAATATTTTCTAGACATTGAATCATCATCAAAGTCAAATAAAGATCTTGTCTTTTGGACCCATCTTGTGTTGAACATTAAAGTTTGATTTTGCTTATTAAAATTGGGTGTGCATTTATTACATTTTTATAAGGCTCAGTAATAAACTTACCTGGATGTAGGTTTGTAATTTGAGTATGTACCTTAAATAAATACCTACTTGTGTAATATTATTTCTGGGATTCAAGATGCTTTCAATAATGCTAAATTAACATAATGATTCATGCTGATTCATGTTAGCAGCACATACCTTTACATGAGTGCCATATATCTCTGCAATGAAATACTTTTCAATCCATTGGATTCACAATTGACATATTCAATCAATATATTAACCCTATCTTACTGGGGAAGCCGATACGGCCTGCTGTGTTTTATTTCTTATGGAATTTTTAAAATGTAAAACCCATAGACCTGGTGTTTTCTGACTTTTCCCAATATTATGTTTTGCAACTTTTAAGACCATTTAAAGAAATTTATTCATTTTATTTTTATTCATAATATTGATATATATATATATATAAATAACAAATTATATATATAGCTAATTGTATATATATATATATATATATGTATGTGTAAAATAAAAGTCTGTTAGATAGGCACACATTATATACAATTCTGGCACCTTCCCTGCATGTGTACCATACACCAAGCCCTCTGGCACACTTTGCACAACTACAATATAAGCTAGTTTATAGTATTGCGCCTGAATTATCACTTTTGCTATTCAAAGTATGTATTGTATTTTGGGTGCATCCTCGCTTGTCTGTCATCAAACCATGATAACTACATTACTATTAGTATGCATACACATTTTATATAACCTCTTTTACCTACATACCAAATTTCAAGGTGATAGTTAAACTGTGGGATGAAATATAGGGCGTGGGCCGATTTGGCCCCCCCCCCAGTTTTTGAGTGCATCTTTTAGCTCGGGTATGATAGGGTTAATTTGCCAAGATTGTCATTTCTGGTGTATTGGAGCAAAATAATTATTTTTTCTTAGTAGAAAAATTAGTCCCTAGAGCATATTTTAAACTGATAGGCTGTTCCCTAATTTCTTTTGCATATATGTTTTAATATTTTGAAGAATCTCATCCTGGGCCATTTTAAAGCAATAATGGGCATTATCTGCACACTATGCCAAGTGAATCTCAAATATTGTTCCACATTGAACATCAATAATTAAAAACTTTTAAAAGTCCCCAGCTTCCTATTACTGCTGTTCATCATTTTTCAGTAGAAAGTAAAATAATATATATTTAAATTGTAATTAGGTTTACTAGGTTCCCACTATCCCTTGGTAACCATTGTATTTTGTAATGCCCATTGAGAACCCTTCCATATTTTTAAAATGTACATACATCCTGTTGAATTCTTTTTGAATTTTTATCCTATCCTAATTTCTATTTTTTCATGTCAATTTTCATAATTTTACATAATAAAATTAGACCAGTAAATTCAATAAATCAAACTTTTTTAACATATTAATAATCTGTTCTTTCATATTTCTATATAATAATGACTTTTATCAATATTAGCATATACTTGTATTAAAACAATGTAACAATTTTATAATAAACCCTTGAATACCTTTGAATTTCAAATTTGAAATAATTGTTGCCCTGCATATATCTTTCATTGTATACTTCAAATAATGCTTTACAAAATTTGCTTAATGATTTATACAGCATTAAAATTCACCACTCTGACTACAAACTATTACAACAATAAACTTTTTACTAGATAGTGATTTTTTCATAATTGAAAGTTTTCAAATTTTAGAATTTTGTTACTGTATTAGTTTGTAGTTGTAAATATTTACATTATTTCTCTTTCGAATTCTATTAACACAATTATGTTTTACCTTATCATATTATTCAAATAAAATTCAGTAGTATGTATCACATCTCTTTATTAAATATTATCAGAACAAAATTTAATATTGTAGGTACGTATTTTGTAAATCATTGAAATCATAGTTTTAATATTTTATTTTGGAATTTAGTTTTTACAGATTTGTTGTAATTGTATCGATTGGCATATTTTGAAATAAAATTTTTCAATACTGAAATTTGTTTTATGAAATGTACCAAGAAATAGTTTGAATTTGGTGGATTAATTTTACACGAATTAGATATATTTAATTTCTTTTGATTTCATGCGAAAATTTCACTTAATTGAATTTATCATAAATAAATTGTGCGTATGTTTTATGATAGTTATGAGACTTAAGCTAAACTAGAAGTTAAATAGTCAATAACTTAAATATTATATAGATGTCTCCACATTTTATCTATCTATCGTTAAAGTTGAGACATTTTCATGAGAATTGCTTTTAATGGTTTCGAGATTCTCGACTTGTACGCAAGTTTGAGAACATCTGTTTCCATTTCTTGAAAACTGTTGTTTTGAAAACAAGATAAATTCTTTGTATATGTTATTTATTTATTCGCTTTTATTCTAACATATATATATATATTATTTTTTTGAATTTCAAAAACGATAGTTTTCAAACTTATTTTCATTTTATTTTAATAAATTAACGATTGGTAGCTATTTTGTTACATGTTTCACTTTTCAGTCATTAGATGCTACTCATAAAATGTAATTAATTATTTGGACTTCATATATATTAGATAGAAACAGTCAGAATTTTTTTAAACTATTTTTATTGATACAAATAAATTTATACGACATATTATTATATTTCATGCATGTTTTAAAGAATAGAATATCCAATGTACAAGGTGCTTTTCTTTACAATTAGGAAATACATCATTATTGGGGAGAAAGTTTTACCTTCTGGAAACTAATTAGGAAATGTTGCAGTCCAACTTTTTTGTTGGTTGCGTCATTCGTCTGTTATTCCCGGAGATATTAGAGGTCACCTTAGTGCTAGCTCGTCGGTGACTTGTAAAAGTGTTTTTAAAGAGACGTCGTGGAGACCGACTTGGCGATTTGTCACCACTGCGGTCGGAACCAGTTGTTAGAACCGGTTTGGGTAGCAGGGAAGACGAACACGACGATCCTAGGACCGCAAATGCGCTGGACCTTCTCTTGTTAAAGTCGTATTCCGGAACCGACGGCAAACGGTCGAATCTGAAGCGCCCGGAAGCCTCGTTCTGTAGCCAGAGTTTCTCGAAAACCTCCCGAACTCCTTCTCCGGTTTTGGCAGAGGATAGGACAAAGCAATTGTTGCGAAGGTTGACCTGTGCTTGCCACGACTCTATCATCTCCGTGGTGATGAGATGGGCGTCTGGCGGGAGGTCGCACTTGTTGCAGCAGACAATAATCGGTGTAGTGGAGAAGTCGACGGCTCGTTCAGTCCTCACTTGATCGTAGAGCTCCGTCACCTCGATAAAGGAGTGAGGATTGTCCAGCGCGAAGACCAGCACTACAGCAGAGGCACGGCAGATGCAGATTCTCCGCATGGCCGGGAAGTTGTAGCTGCCGCTCGTGTCCATCATGTCCACTTCAACACACTGGTTGTGCACCTCGAACTGTTGCGAATAGATGTCCTCCACGGTCGGATGATACTTTTCCTCAAAATGGCCGCGAAGAAACTGGCGGATGATTCCCGTCTTTCCAACTCTGCCAGATCCCATAAAGACTATTCGAACTCGACGGTCGTCCTCCATAGCTATTTAATGAAGAAATTCCAAAGGGTACAGATTCTAGCGTCTTTACCACGGTGATATCTCCTCGTTTGCCTCTCTAAACCAACCGAATATCCCGCAGACATGTTTCCTCCCCTTATTGGATATGCCATCTCTGGCGGCAAGCAACGTACACTGCTGTAGCTTAGTAACCAGCTGCTCGCATGTGGTTGTGTATGCGATATGACAAAGCTATTGTTCTAATAGCTGTCTTTGGGTGGTGGTACACTTAACAAGGCAGCCTACACACACCTTCTGTGTGAAATAATTGCCTGATTAAGGGGATTGATATTCGTGATAAAATTCTCTAAAAATAAATTGTAGCAAATATTTTTATAACAGATGTCTTAAAATTCTTTATTATTGAGTATTTTCCTTGTATCTTTGTCCCTCTTTATTGTGAACGTCCTGTTTGATAAAGATGCCCGCCGGTGATAAACGAAGGAAGGAGAAACGCAGCAGACAGGACCGAAAACGGCCCAAATTGGAGGAGGCTCACAGTCTCTCTCCTGACAGCAACACAGAGGACGGGCCAGGCGAGGAGGAGCCAGACAGCCATGCGGACGTGCCCAGCGCCGCTGTGCTCACCAGTATCGAAGGGGAGGTGCTCAAGGATGAGTACGGCGCTCGGGACCTCCGCCTGACACTGGCTCTGAAGCCGGACAACACCTCGCGGCCGCTGTGGGTGGCGCCAGATGGCCACATCTTCCTGGAGGCCTTCTCGCCCGTCTATCGGCAGGCACACGACTTCCTCATCGCTATTTCGGAGCCTGTGAGTCGGCCGGAACACCTGCACGAGTACAAACTGACGGCGTACTCCCTCTACGCGGCTGTGTCGGTGGGCCTGCAGACGGACGACATTGTCGAGTACCTCAAACGGCTGTGCAAGACCTCCCTGCCAGAGGGCATCGTCGACTTCATCCGGTTGAGCACCCTGAGCTACGGCAAGGTGAAGCTGGTCCTTAAGGAGAACCGCTACTTCGTGGAGAGCGGCTATCCGGAGTGCATCCAGTCCCTCCTGCAGGACGAGGTGGTGCAGAGGTGTCGTCTACGCCTCTACACGGACAAGGAGGGTGACAGCGGGCTCATAGAGACCGAGGCGAGCGGGCCCGGGCTGGGTGGGGTGTTTGCGGGCAAGGACAAGGAAAAGGAGGAGGCGGGCCAGGAGCAGGTGGTTCCCCAGGACATCGCCGACCTCTATGACAAGCTGGACCAAGAGGAGGAGAAGCAGGAGGCGTCAGGTAGAGCCCTATTGATTGATTGATTGAGGACTGACGGTAGTAGAATACTTCTTCCAGTGTGTGTTTCTATGCTTTCCCTTGCCACTGTGGAAGTATAAAAATAACTACAGAGGAAGAGTAATGAGAAGTAAAAAAATCTTTTCATGACGAGGCGACTTACCCTGGATACAAATCTTGTGAGTAGAGCTTCTAGCCAGCCCAGAACAGGGAAGTTTCCGTTTGTCATGAGGTGGATAATATCTGACTGACTGCCTCCACGCAATACAGTTTCTACGTGTCTTTGAAGTTGAGAAACGTCGAGTTTTTTATCTACTTGAACGTTCAGATAGGATGAATATACTGGAATCTTGTTAGATTGAATAACTGGTTGCAAAGTGTAATTACATAAATGTTTGTGTAAAGAGGAATTTACTGAAAGAATTTGTTTGAAAAAATTAATAAATTCTTTTCTTGCGAAATTATTGCCAATTAATTTTTTATTAAAAAGACTTTCAAACTCAGTTATCATATTCTCTGCTGTTTCCTCTCTATATAATGTATAGTATAGTTATATCTCTATGATTTCCTCTCTATATAATGTATAGTATAGTTATATC
>JAUZNC010058656.1:0-11055 GCA_034780395.1 Vannuccia rotundouncinata
TGACTTGATCAATCTTTCTATTTTTAATATCTATTTATCAATAATTATTCCTTTTGATTTATACGATATAATTAAATGCAATCTTCAATTTAAACTCAACTATATTGATAACTGATCATATTGTTTGAATTTAAAATTTTATATTAATCGTGATCGTGAAGGGATCCTTAAAATGTCTATCTTTAATATCTATTTATATGATATATTTAAATTAAATGTATTCTTAACTTATAACTCAACTATATTGATAACTAATCATATTGTTTGAATTTTAAATATTTTATTCCTTTATAAATCCTTGAGTCAAAAATTGCTTTTATTAATTTTATAGCGTTCACGGAATTTATCCGAAATATATATATATTGAAGTTTTAGTTATCGGACTTTTTTTTCTCCTTTATTAATTATGTATCTATACTTTAACTAAATCTATAATCTAAAATTAATGCATTTAAAATTCTTAGGCAAAAAATTGTGTAATAGTGTAATGTCTATGATGTTAACATATACATATTTGTTGTAATCATAGATATTACACAATATTTGGTATATGATGATTAACATTTTAATAATTTCCGAAACATCCGAGTACTTTCTCCAAGGCATGGAAATCCAAAAAGTTAATTATTCGAATATATTTCACTGTCTTATTTAGAGGACATTCACTAGATAAAATAATTACTTACTTTCTATGTATATGCGTAATATACGTTAATTTTGATTATCATGTTAAATAAAGATTTCTATGTGAATGACTTGGATGTTCTATTGAAATAATTTACCTATAATTTACAGAGAACAGTAGATAGTGAATATATATATATATATGATCTGTCAGATTGTATTCCATTCACAATAATATAATAATACTTTACATAATTTAATTGAAAGATCGAAAGACAATTAAAAGAACAGATGAAATGTTCTCCCAAAGAATCCATCATGAAAACATTGAACCTTACGGACTGAAGCAAATATATGACTATTATCCATGATCAGCATAATAATAATGCAATGGAAACCATGTTCTACACATCGTCTTTCTCATGTTAATGGGGCAATTATCAGAATGAGTTTGCAACAACACGTGTTTCCACTACGCTTTGATTGTGCGCAATATTTGAGAAAGATGTATTAATAAATATTAATTCTAATCAATATAATCAATGCGAATCAGTGTTTTAATATTTTTCCTATGTGTACCTACATGTAATTTATCATCTATGTTTATAATACCAATGAATAATTAATGTTGCTAGATATATCTACCAGGTATTTGAAAACGGGATATATGGGAGGTTTTTAAAATGTTCAGGAAATTATCATTTTACACAGTTGTAGGCATTATAAAAAATGACAAAACTAGCGCAAATAAAATTTTAAAACAAAGTAATTTTTAAATTTCTGTCTTTTTTGAAGTTATCTAAGTTTGTTGCACACAGTTGTACTACTACTACTACTACTACTACTACTACTACTACTACTACTACTACTATATATATATATAAAGGATGAATTTTAATTTTATAGTTATATTGTCAAAACGCTTATATATACCGATATAGTATCACATAAATAATTGTATTAGTTTTTCAGACAACTGTATTGTTTAAGTATAATAACTGAGAATAAGTATAACGATTTTTTTTACTTAGAATTATGAACAGATTAAATTAATTAAACCTCTATATAATATGAACATTTTTTGGATAAATAAAGATATTCATACATTCATTTCAGTGATTAACAGTATTTATTTTTATCGTCTCAAATATAACAATATATTTATTTATATTAAGTTGCATATTTTTTTGGAATTCACAAATTAGTGTATCTGTTCTAAGATCTATTATTTATAAAACAAAGTAATAACACATTTATACGTAATAACACATTTAATTGGAAAATCTTTATTGAAAGAGCAAACACTCTATTTGGCATTTGACATTTTATATGATTTTCTTTTTAATCGTAAAAGAAAGTGACCTGCGAAACTCTTTATTTATTTATTGATATAATTTTTTTAAAAAATACGTCTGTCATCACAAACAAATGAAAAGCATACGCATAATTACTAAATCAAATTATTTGTGTTTTACCTGATTACATTTTTTTCATTTATGGAAATAATTTTTGTTTTGTAATTTTTTAAGTTCAATTAAATGTACATCAATTATCACTTTAAATATAAATAGTAAATAAAAGTTTTTTTATTCCACACAAAGTTTACAGGCCACTCTTTATCTTCTTTTTCTATAGGAAGAGGAGTTCTTTCGTCTATAAAAGAGAATGCTGTATAGTCGTATTTACGAAAGAAGGTTATTATATAATCTGAAATAGTATTATCGATATTAGACTTTCTAAAAAAACTCCCATTCCATCAAAACTGCTAAAAAATTCATCTTCATGACCTTTTATGTCGATTTTCAAAACTGCTTTTTGAATAACAATTATTGGAAGCAGATCATACAAATCATCCACACTGCTTATATATTGGATCACAGAATAGAATGTCCGATATTTTCTAAACCCTGAGAATTCATTGTAAACATCAGGAATTGCGTTGTAAACGACGATTAGTCTGTCTACAACTTTATTTTCCACTAAATATTTTAAATTGTACCTACTATCAAATCAAAATTATATTTTTTCCAAACGATGTCCTTTGGCCATTGAAAGCTTTCCTCTGGTTGCAATGCCTCGGTTGCTTGTAAAGTAGAGTAAGCCTTATAACCGTATTTGCGAAAAAAGTCTTTAATGTATTTAGAACTATAAGAATCCACTACTGTTTCAGTGTTTAAATGATCAAACCACATCCATTCCATTAAAACTGCTATAAAGTTGATTTCATCGAACAACCTTTTCGCTTTATGAAAAGCTTCAAACTCATGTCCCTCAATGTCAATTTTAAGAATTGCTTTTCTGAAGGGAATAACTCGAAGCAGATCATCCATTAAAATCGATGTAACTGTATTACTGTTATCAATTTTATTAGCGGCTCCCAATAATGAATGTCCAATATTTCCTTTTTCTAGTGAAATAATAGAGAATTTAGAATAAATATCCGAAATTCCATTAAAAATGAGAGTGACATTGTTTTCAAGTTTATTTTCCACTAACGTTTTCCTCAAACGTTTCAGATTGTTGATGTTGGCATCAACAGCGACGACCTTTCTACCTCGCATTCCCGCGACGATGCTGTACACACCCAGATTACAGCCAATGTCAACGAGATGTAAATCCGGAAATGTATCAAACATCTCCTCCACTTTTGTGATAATTGGGTTTTCCCATAATCCCTGTTCTAAAATTTCTTTTGAAATAAGATCATCAGTGCCGTAGACATACATTTTCACTACTCCTCTGCTGTAGTTAAGTATGGCAGGGGTGAACTGCTCATTAGGATTTGATTCTGTTTTGTAAATAACAATTCTGCTTGTTTTATTCTGTGTGTTAGAGCTATTTGGAGTTAATGCTGATATCTTAATTTGAGAACGATATTCCACTCGCTCTGTATAATTAGAAGTAACCGAGAATATATTTGACTGAAAAATTTCATTAATCGGACTATAATACAGAATAAGAATCGTTATTATTGATATTAGAGAGATGATAAACATTTTTAGATTCCCTTTTTTCATTACCATAATCATCTAAAAAGAAATACAGAAAAATCTGTTACGTTTAATTTGATCAATATTACATATAATAGAACAGTTATGAATGAAACGTTTCGATGCGTTTTGCCTTAATTGGAACAATCAATTAAAATATCTAAATAACCTTGTATCTGAATACTATAACGTATTAACCTTTTACCGACGATATTATAAAATTCAGGTTTACAATTCTTGATTAAGTAACGTATATTAACTAAGTCCGGCACATTAAAAAAGTGTTATTTGGACGACATTTGTCGGGTACACCACGATGAATTGAATATGAATGTTTCTGTAATTAGAAAAAACTACATTCATTTATTTTTTCAAATCTTGCAAGCAGGCAAGATTAGTTAGATTTTACTTATATGCATTTACAGAATTCCGAATGCGTTTTGTATTTGCAAAAAACACATTAAGGTGCTATCGTCATATTGCTATACAATTTTATAATATCGCCAAATAAATTAAATATATGTTTGCTTTAATAATATGAAAATGAATAACATTGCTAATGCATTCACATTAATCTTATACAAATTACTATATAATAGAAATATTATATAATTCGCCATACGTCATTTATATTATATGCAATTTGTTTGGAATAATGGTGGAATAAATTATATACGTACTCGTTTAAAAATAAATTCCATAATACAATTTTTAACTGTGCAATGGTTTAATTAAATGATAAATTGATTCATTTTATCCATTATTTGATATGTAACTGAAATAATTCAGATTTAATGTAATGTCTATAATAGTTGCCAATAATTGGTAATTTATCGATCTGAAAATCCATGCTATATATTATATATAGATAGATAGATATTGATTATTGTTCGTTTTATATTAGTTAAATCATAGAGTTAAGAGGAAAAGAGACTCGTCTCTAACCTAGTTTCTAAGCAAACTTTATGAAATTTGTTTAGAATTTATATTAATTATTTCATAATTGACTTTGTATTTAATTTTAGATTTCAGGGAAATATTTGTTGCAAGTTTTTTTATTAATTCCTTCAATAAATTGATTTTTCTAAATTTTTACTATTTTTGTTACAACTAGTTGTTTGTACTATGAGCAGCTGTAGCGTATGTTGTAGTTAGCTCTGTTTTTTCACCAATAATGAAGGGGTTTCCCAAGGAGACAGTCTAAGTCCAATTCTTATCATTTTATATCTTTCTTCATCTCTCTCTCTCTCTCTCTCTCTCAAGAAAAAGCTCTCCATCTACTTACAGATGATCCATAGGTAGGTATATCACTTATCACTTATCTGCTATTCCAAAACGTCTTCAAGATCATCAATATCAAATCACAAATCAATATTGATCTATAATTTGCAGATGAAATAACATACATCACTGACAATACAGCAGAAATAAATTTCATCCAACTTTCCCTTCCCTTCTAACATTCCCTTCCCAACTCTCAAATTAATTTTACTATAAAACTGAACATCCTATCATTTCCAGAAAATCTTATCCCAGATGAAAACCTTGTAGATATCTTGGAGCCCTTCTAGATACCAATTCAGACATCTCAAATCGAAAATCAAAATCTCTCTTTAGTATGAGAAAATTTCGACCCATTTTTAATTATAACAAACACCTCCATTCGAGCTAAGCTACGTATCTTCAACTCCTTTACACCATAACCATCTTCCTCAATAGCTCAGAACTTTGGACCATCACACTATCCTTAGCCAAAACCATTATTTATTTTTTACACAGACTTTTAAGATACGCCCTAGAAATCTCCTTGACCCAAAACCTTAATATCTAGACACAAACCCACCCACCCAGAACCATGAACCATGGACTAAAACAATTCATAAACGCCGCCCTAGCTAAAAAAGCACTGACTTTCAAGTCATCAAACTTTATCACCCTCCAAAATCCTTTCAGAGTATCACTAACTCCTACTACCACAAGCTCTTATCAAGTTCAAGTTGTATCTCATTTGGCTGCAACAATAAAGCCGCCGCATGAAATTGAAAGTAACAAGTTTTCCCACTATTTTTCTAAAGATATTGAAATGTAACTATAAAGCATATATATAGTATACTTTACTAAATTTATTATTCATTAACCATTCTTTATTATCTTGTGTTCTTATATATATATATATATACGTAGGCAATTATAAAACAAAATTTTCTTTTATAATTTAGTCATTTTATTTAATATTACGTTTTGAATGTCGAAATTAATAAAATTTGAAAAAATATTAATTAAACTTCTTGAAAAGTATCCTCCTAACAGTGGTATACAACTTTAATAAATTAATAATTAATAAATTATTATTTGATTATTTTATTTTTTTAATGTGAGTTATTAAAATGTCATTTGTAATTTTATATATTATTTTAGCTTATATATAAATATTTTATTGTCATAATCTAGATATACGCTATTTTGATTAAAGTAGAGTTTCTTTTCCTCCTTACTCTATGAGTAAAATACTAAGCGGAAAGCTATTGGCAAATAACTTTCGTTTTTATAGTATTTCCGTCATCCATCATGAAAAGTAGCTCTTTGCATATTTATCAAATTAGTTAAAGAAATATTTTGTTAATGGATAATACAAGTATAAAAAGATCGTGTAATTTTTTAAATTATTTATCATGATAATAGATAAAAATAAGCAACTGTCAGGTGATAATGTGAATTATAAAATTTAAACCTAATATACCCAGGCGTACTACTGATTTATTTATTTCACGGCGCCACAGCTACGTCATTAGTCAGACATTTCTCTACCTTGCATTCAGATTTATTTATTCCTATACTCACTTTATTCCTCAAAAAAATTTTTACTTTGAATCTACAAAGAGACCATACGTTGACGCAAAAACGGGGAAGACCAAACATCGCTACCTTCAAGCAAAATGGTTTCATTAAGACAAGCAGTTGGTTACACTACGAGAGTCCATCAAATACCGTTTTTTGTTTTACATGTTATACGGCTGAAAATCGTGGGTTGTTGAAAACTTTAAAAAGTAAAGAATCGACATTTATAAAACATGGATTTGGAAACTGGATATTAGCCCAACAAGCTTTCCGAAAACACAGTTGCCACAAGGTAGCGACAAAAGAATTGATTAGCTTGCCAAATACTTTATCCATTGCCGAATGGTTGATTGATCGACAGCACAAAAATGAGAAGGATGAAAATCGCATCATGTTAATCAAAATCATTTAATCAATCCGATATCTCGCGTGGTAGGGTCTTCCTCTACGAGGCAGTGGAGTTGGTGAATCAGATTCGAATTTTTTGTAACTACTTAAGTTAAGGTCGGAGGATAATGCGAACTTATGAAACTGGCTTGAAAGAAAAACACGTCACCTGATATTCAAAACGAAATTATAGTTCAGAAACATATATTAAATAGGAGAATGAGATCACTATATATTTAGATTATAAATAAAAATTAACCTCCCAGTTAGAGTTTTAGTGAAGCACTTTTTAACAGTGGCGCCGGAAACTTTTAAAAGTTTGGTCTAAGCTCAGGTGGGACTCAAAGTTAGACTTTTTGAAACTGGGGAGGCTCATTTTGGCGATTTAGTTATTGCACTATTAAATTATAGATCCAATTCCCAAATTAATAATACTATACTGTATTTATATTGAGCTTATCATTAAAATAATTCTATAAGTGCTAGAACTAACCAAACTGGAAAATTAGAACGGTTACAGAAAAAATTGTAACATCACATAGGAAAACACAGAAAACAGAACTAAAATTGTGATAAATTATGAATGACAAATTTGACAATATGCATTATTGTCAATTTCTTCTGATACTTTGTCTTAAAATGGTTTGATATTTTTTTTAATAAAAAAGGATAAAATTTAGCGCATTGACAACATGTTTAACTAGGTTCCAAATGCTCTAATAATTTATACAAATGTTATAACTACTACACAACCATTGTGACGAGAACATATAAGAGTCATTAGCAAAGCATTGTATTATTGTGATTAACTTAAAAAACTACACTGAATTAACTTACAAACTCACAGACACGAATGTATGTGAACACATAAAATAAAAAAGCATAGTACACCAATAAATGAACACACCCTATATATCCTTCCCCACAACAACAAAAAAGAAAAAAAAGTTCACACAATAGTGAAAAACATGAACAGAAGAGGAAATATGCTACTTTTCAAAATCTCTCGAAGATCTTAAAACGGCTGTCCGAGTGTGTCCCTCCCAACCTTAACTTCTCATTACATTCTCCAGGAGAGATCAACTACCTACCTATATTGACTCAATACATTTCCTAAAGGTGACACTATACCCATTCATCTATACTACACTCTTTTACTTTTTTTAAAGAGGCCCAATGAAATTTATTAGAAAAGGGGGAGGGGAGGGGTGGCTACACCCTCTCTGTTTAATATACCTTCTTCGATTGAACTATTTGAGCTTCATTATTATTAATGTTCGCAAATGCCATTTCTTTTTTCATTTGTGTATATAACTAAAAAATATAAAATCTTTTCTAAAATTTACAAACGAACGAATCACTTTCAGTGAGCAATTCGCATAAATTTAATATATGTGGGACATAACCTTTTTTATAAGCTATATTTTCTGAGTGACAGACGCACAAAGAGTACAAGTAGCAGACAACACGAACCCTTTCGGGTCGCAGCAAACGACTGACACAGATGTTAGCCAGGGACGAGGTAAATAATTTTTGGTACGAACCGTGGTTCGAACCCACTCGCACATACTGCCTTTAGTTTGCCAGTCCAACGCTCTAACCTCTGGGCCACAATGTGTATACATATAATATCTAGAATGTCTATGATCCATCTCTATGGTATATAAAAATAGAATCTAATTTCTGTTGTTTTGAAGAATGGCGTTCTGAGAATTTTAATAAACATTTAGTAATAAAAAAATCAGTCTTCAATATTTTTTGGTACCTCATATTTAACAGTATCTACATATTAATGCTGTCACCGCTTTTCCAACTTTCATATTTTTGGTTATTAATTATTTACAGTTAGTATATCTATATAAAACTATTGTCCACCAACATAATATATGCAAATTCATATAGATATATTAATAGTAATAGAAATAGAAATATAGAAATTCACCGGATATAGATATCTTAATAAAATTTTATAAATTTCGAATAATATACAAAAGTATATAAAATCATTTATTGAATAAACAGACATATAATAAAAACATAGACAAACAAATTGTTAAAAGTTGTTTGTCTATGAATACAAATAGCCTAAAAGTAAACATATTAAAAATATATGTTTATAACTTTATAACATTTGACAATTGCTAAGCCAATTCCAAATAAAAAAGATATTATTTTTAAATCCAAAAAAGAAAAAAGAGTGTTAGCTCATTCCACAAAAGAATTGATATACTACCGGTAACATAATGTTAGCTCTGAAACGAAAGTATATTAAAAATTATTTTGAGACAGCCACGTTTTTAATGATAAACTTTAGTCTAGAACCCACAAAATATCCATATTAATTCGTTTTTTTTGTATTTGTTTACTTTTTTGTAAACTAAATAATTGTACATTTTTCAATAACTTTTTTAAATGGAGTTAAGTCAAGTCAAGCTTTTTGTTAGTAACTGTATCTACTTATTTGAAGTTGAGTCAAGTAATTTTTTTCATTAATATTTATCATAAGAAATGTGGTTATCTCAAATTATTTTTTAATACAATTTCATTTCAAAGCTAACATTATGTTACCGGTAGTATATCAATTCTTTTGTGGTATGAGCTAACACACTTTTGCCTTTTTGGCTTTAAAAATAATATCACAGTTTTTTGCTGCCTTCATTATTAATTTTATTAGGGTTCTATATTTTAAAAACAACGTAATGCATATTCAAGTTGAATAAAATAATAGTATATTCAAGTAAAACACAAAGAATAGTAATAATAAATGATTTTTAAAAACCAATGGTATTTACATGTACATATTTACAATCATTTACAACAGCCCCAAACTGTCGTGGCTTGCTCGTATAATCGATCGATTTTTATGACAATGAACAGTAAACTGGCAATCATGTTCTTATAACTGCGCACTTTGGACCATTATAATATATTTTCTCTCTACATCTATAACAGTTGATAAAATAGATCACCGTGCGTAGAGATGTAGAAATTGCTTTCAATTTTAGAATACTTAAACTGATATATCTAAGTAATGGTAATAGTAAGTAACGAAATTGAAATTTTCACAATTCATGTAATTCAATCCTTTTTATGTAAACCTCGAATTTGAAGTATATTTTTGGTATATTTTTCAATGAGTACGTTTGTAATGTTAAAAAATGCTTTAAAATGATCGTTTTACGACTAATTTTGAATCAAAAGCTAATTAAATTTACATTTTATTTCATTTTATTCAAATTGAGCCCATTTATAATGTATATTGAAAAAGTATCTAAATCGGTTTAAGTTTAGGGGTAGTTATTGGTGTGAAGAAGAAGAAGAATTACGAAAAACTGCGATTTTTGACAGTCTATAACTAAAGATCTATAAAATATATCAACGTGAAATTTGGAATACTGATAGAGTTACGACGGCGCTATCCAACGCACATAAAATTATGTCGACACCTCTTACTGTTTTTTTAATGTTGACTATGTAAAAAATGTCTAGTTTGTGCTTATCCTATCATACCCTCAAGTTCTTAAACATTGAGCTAACAACCTACAACCATAGGTATGCAGTGACGTTGCCAGGATTTTTCGAGTCGAAGGGGAAACCCTATTTGCTAAACAATAACAAAGTTAGAATTCTATAGTAAAATAGTGTTAAAATCAGTTCAAGCTAACAAGTCATGATTTGTTTTTATTATATAATAAAGAAAAGAATTTTAAATGTTATAACAATTTATTAGCGATGTAACTTCATTTTCTATAAAGGCGCAAGGTGCATAGGCGCGAGCAGGCCCAAGCCTGCCCGGCCTACCAAGTTACTACGGGCCTGTTTTGTAATTACGTTTTCTAAAAGGTATAAGCAACTCTCTGTGAAAGAAAATACTATTTATGAACCCACGACAAAGAATTCTTTGTTAAACATAAAAGGCTCCATTGAATACTATGACTCAAAGGCTCCATTGTAAATTATAGATACAATATGCAATATGTAGACATATAATCATGATATACTACCGGTAACATAATGTTAGCTCTGAAACGAAAGTATATTAAAAATTATTTTGAGACATTGTGGATGCATTCTCGGTTGGCACACATTGAATTCAATTGTCAGTCTCTAAGAATCGATGATAGAAACTAAATTTTGTAAAATTGGCTTGACTTTCACGATACTATTACTGATTTATCTATTGTTTAATTATCAGCACAATTCATTAAATGTAGAA
>JAUZNC010058658.1:0-11055 GCA_034780395.1 Vannuccia rotundouncinata
TATGAATCTTTTTCGTTCAATTTGATAAACTTTTATATTTTCAAATCTTTAAACGTTTGTTTTAGATATGCTATATTCAACTCATGCCAAACCCAAAACACTGATTAATATAATCAAAACATAAAATTTGCAGTAAAACGGTTTTCATCCCTATTGACCTAATCCTACTCATGCAAATCGTTTCGCAAATGGTTCGATTTAATTAGAAAATCAACTAAGTACACGAATCAGTAATAACACATCAACCAAAATAATAACAACTTCCTTAATTAAATATTAATTTATTAAAAATATAATTCAATGTTAGATTAAACTATTAAAAACTATTATTTGTTGCTGAAAATATCTAAATAAATTAAGTAATTCTTGTCAATTAGTTCTTAGTAAAAAAAACTTTTATAATTACACAATTTGATGTTTTCTCTTTCCAGCAGAACCATATCTTCAATCAACACTTTATGAATTATTAAATGTTGTACTATACTATTGACAGTAGTATGATAAAACTGTTTGAATTATACACTTGGAAACGGTTGGTTTCTGTGTCTTTTGACTAGAAAAAACTTTGATCTGGTATTGATTTGGTATTGTGAAGGTTTCTCTTTGTTATATTGTGAAATATATATGCAGCCGTTTACTAGGATTAATTTATAATGTATAAACCCACCTTTTCTACTTCGACCTGAATTAACTGAATTATGAGTAGCGATCAGATCCGGATCAGACATGATCATGCCATCTCCAAATGTATAAAGAGAGGAGTAGCTACCATTATAAGTTGGTACAAGACCTTCTTGAGACGCTGTGACACTTTCTTCGTAACTAATTGTGTAGATGGACGCCATATTGGTTTCTCTGAACATGCACATACAGACTGAGATCACAAGCAGATCATAACATGCATTGTTAGTGAAAATTGAAGTATATCCCATGTTTACATTGAAACACTAATCGATATGCATGGTTTTTAAATTAAAACAAAAATTTGATTTAATATACAATAACATGCAAATCTGTTTAATATTTGTGACTAAAATGATATATAATTAAATATAAATTTAAATGCTACAATAAAACCATTGTATGTTCGTGTTAATTATGAAAGTTTAGCAAAACTTACCCCCATTCCAACTTGGATTTCTGCTTAGATTTATTTGAGCCAGAGATTTCTGAAACAATTTATAACATTTTTAATATAAATATGTTTATTGACGTCAGCAGATAAAGATGACATGATTTCTATTTGTTTTTATTTGTTTGAAATGATATAATTTATATATTTTAAATAGTTAAGAAGTATATAATGGAATGGCATAGTTGTATTAGATACTGATGAGGTTTATTCAAAACGGTGGTATCTATAATTTGTAATGTTAATGAAAATTTCACATCAAATTGAAGGATTTAAATATTCTGCATTTTACGGTTAATAGATTCTATTTAAAAAAAATTAGATTTAATAAATATTGAGACAACGTGGGAATTTACATTCTAATGTGCAGTGCACATAATTGTGTTGTAATGTTGTTTGAATAGTTATAGCTATACTGCGTAAATAGAGAGAGCATTATACAAGTGGTCTACAGTTTATAGTTACATCAATAATTATTGTCAACCACTTTGTCATTGCTGTCATGATTGACACTGTAGTTGACATGATTATAGTACTGCCATTTTTTAGACTAAAATTCTTTGTTACTCTCTATAATGTTGGACAAGTGATGTGTGTGGGGTCATTTAAGGACAGTATCAATTTTAGTTTTACAGAAAATTAAAATATGAACTCCTGATATGTTTTAAATAATTAAAAAAAAAATTTTTGGTAAAGATTTAATATAACTTTATTGATCCCTCTTATGAGAATAATTTCTGTGTAGTGAATAAGAAGTATATGTATTAAAGGGGGCATTTTACAGGTCATAGAAACACAACATAAGTGAACAAAATCGTGTGAATAAATACTAATTTACCAGTGAAACTTTTCTTACCAAGTTTTTCTCTCTTGAAACGGTTTATGACAATGACAATCAAGGCCACAAGAAGGGTTATAACAATGATACCAAATGTAATGCCCAGACCTAACTCCAGAGCTATTGTTTTCTTGGCTGAATAATAAGAAATCTGGGAGGTTAATTTTATGTAATTTACTGTCTTTATGTCAAAACAGTTTTGGAAGTTTTAATAAAATTTAAAGTTACAGTATTACCAACCATCACGGTGATCTACTATACATTCTACCATATTGGATATATTTGAAATTATAGTAATGAAGTAAAGATTTGCAAACCTTAACATGGCGTAGGTACCTACCTAATCATAACCATTTATATGTAAATTTAAAGTTGTTTTAATTGAAATCATATTTTTCATATAACAAAACCTAAAAGTATAAACAATAAAACAAATTTCTACTTTTATTGCGATAGAAGGTCAGTAGGTATGAAAGCTTTTATTTTTATTACATTTTTTATATAGTCATAATTAAAGAACATCAAAAACCGCAATATTTTTCATGGGATAATTAAAGTGTCCTGTTTAGGTAATTACAAAAAAGCATTATAGGATTTTATTGCGCAAAAACATTTTCAGACAACCAAGTTGTTTTAAGTCTAGGTTACAAATTTAGAAAAAATGTTGTATAACGGCTAGCTAGAACTAACTATTTGTAATAGTCCTTAACACATATCGTTTATTTTACCTAGTATAATTATATTAGGAATTAGCTTTACAGTTAGATACCTACAATAAGAAATATCTGTCTGACTTTTATTTTTTTGCATATTGAAATTGTAGTTTACCTTATAATTTCAAAAGAGCTAACAAGTTGACTACAAAAAAAAGAGTTTAAAATTTATTATCAAAACGCGTCCATATAATACTCTGACATGAAACACTATGTAATACCTATATCTATGTAGGCAGTCTTGTCCTATACCCTGTATCTATTTTGTTTCCAAGATTTCTACTACACATGTTGGGGTCTAAAAGAGTACATGTTTCTCTACAAATACAACAAACAAGAGTTATAAACCGGCAGTTTTGAGAGAGATACTCTCTGACATGAAGCCTCAACAGCTGACACAGTGTAGCAGCTGATCTTACATAATTATGCCGCTTATAAAAAAATAACTTCTGGTCAATTTAAAAAGTTCCGAATTTTAGGTTTCTAAAAGTAAGGGGAATAAAAGTAGGATGCATGGCTCTCTTGGATTCTGCCAAAAACATTTATTAAATCTACCTATGGTGGAACATCTGCAATGATGTAACTCGCAAGGACTTGATTTACATTTGGTAGTTCTATAAATTATTGCCTCCTTGTTAGTTTTCTTTGGGTGACGTAATTAGTCAGAATACGCAACAGTCTCCAAGTTATGTCAAGGGTCGGTGCCATGTTCAGTTAATTCTTAGTCCATTTGAGAAGTAGTTTTTTTTAAATATCAATTGGCATCAAAGTAAATTGATAAATAATTATCTTGAATTAATTGAAACAAATAAATTATATATGTGTTCCCATATTTCTTTAAATATATATTTCGATAACTACTAAAACTGTAAATATTTTAATTCTTCTAATATTACAAGAAACTCTGGTAAGATTTTGCTTTAAATTGTTTAAATTGTATAAAATTTGTAAATATATTGAAATATTTTTCCATTAACAAATTCTCAGGGGTGTTTAGGGATAATTAATATTTTTTATATTTTTATAATAGTTCAATTTTAATTTCAAATTATTTTAATAAATCCTATGAATCATATTACTAAATTTAATCAACCAAATGAAGTAGTGTATTACTTTATTTGTTCATTAATATAGAAAACATGTTTTTGTTATTTTAAAAAAATATAACTATTTTAATTTCAAAAATATTTTTAGTTACTGCATTTTATTTTAGAATTTGATGATTTTACAATTTTACAATTTAGTATTATACAGCATGAATTTATAATTAGTCATGAAAGATTTATGCGACTATGTGTACCGTATATTATGATTTATTTTAATAGATGCTCGCCTAATCTTACCAGTTTGAACTCTACCTAAAAGGATTAATATTAGATAACGTATTCGCAATATGATACTATAACAATTTACAAATAAAAATGTAAAACATCTTAAAATTTAAAACAGCTGCACCAAAATAAACTGTTCACACATATATACCTAATCATTAAGGAAACTAATTTTGCAATATTCTACCCTGAAATCTTTATAATCCTGAAAACCATATATATATATGTCCAATTCTTCCTACGGCAACGACACACAACGTTGTTTTAAAACATCAGAATACGCTAGATTTGTCAACGACCAGTCACCGGTATCGATGTCTATAATTTACATGGTGATCTACCGCAGTTGTTGCAACTTTTTAAAAGAAGACTTTAAGACACAAAATAAGCGAAGAATGCTTCATGTCATAGATATTTTAATTTTTTATGACCGGAAAGCAAAATGGGATTGGGTTAAAAATATCTACAGCGGTCATTCAAAGTCATACACGCAAAATGTTTCAATACATAAATGTACACATACGCGCAATATATAGCAGAATATATATTAAACTTTGAATACTATTCATATTGAACCATTTTGAAACACTTTCACTTAAATAGCTACATGTAGGATACTTTATCGATTCGATATTCTTCTTCGCATGTCTATAAGTCAAATTATTAAATTATTTACATCAGATTTTTTTAATTTATTTTTATATGAAATTTGTAAAGCAATAAAATATTTTAATAAAGGATAGTTAAAAAATCTATTTGTCCTTACTTTTAAAGAGGAAGTTTTATTTATTTAAAATTTTTATATCGTTATCGGTGAATGCCTAATCCAATTTGATATTCTGCATTCCACTGTTATTAATATGCCAACTTTGATTTCTAAAAGTTCTAATCATAATTACTAAAACAAATTGAAATTTCCCCTTTTAATTAGAATTGAGATAAATTGATAAGTGATAAGAGTGATAAATTTACTAAAACACACCTTCAGTCTTTCTGAACAAGTTCGATTTGTACACCACAACATTACCGTCGTAGATAACCAGCTGATAGATGTATCGATTGGCGACGTCAGACTCTGACGTCACCTGATTTGCATCGTTAAGAAGACTTGAGGACAGGGATGATGCCACTGGCTTATCGCCGTTCTTAGTGGCGTCATTGTTGAGGAGTACACTCTGGGAGAGTATGAAAATGACTGACCCTGTGGACGGATCTTTGATTGGCTTCTCCAAGCAATGACTGGGTAGGTCGATTAGGCAAGCCCTGACAATCATGCGAGAAAAGTTCCCTGTTGGAGGCGAAAATTTAACGATGACGTAACTGCCTGATTGCTCAACTCGTATAGAACTTGGGCTGATGATTGGAGGAACTGTAAAATGTCAAGAGGTACAGTATTTACTTATTCTTATATTTAATTAATTAATTTTGTAATTTTCACGCTGGGAATTTGATATAATTTAATTCGTTAGTAATTACAATGCTTCCTTTATTCAGTGTCTATTTTCGATAAATATTTACAAAGGTTTTATTATTTTAATTAAGAATTATTTTCATGCTCAATTTTCAATACGTATTGGTTTAATTTCCATGCAATTTGTTACACACCATTAATGTTACAATTAAAACATTGTATTGGTTGAAAATAAATTTTCAAAAGTATTTGGCTAACGAAAACAGCTGAAGTCAATTTGTCTTCATCATAATCAGGCAATGATTGGTCGTCAGAGCAATTAGTACAATCAGGCTCTTAAGTTTCAGAGTAAAAGGAACGTGGTGGGGGATAAGAAAGTGATTGGAATTCCTGGGGAGATAAATCAGAGATGGGTCATAGAGTGTACGTCATGATACACATGCGATAATGCGCCACACCTGTGAAGCCTAAAAGACCGGAATTACGGTGACATTTTAATATCTTGTTGGTTCTATGAAAAATAGTCGTGTGTTCGTTGAAAGATACATGGACCATCTTTTAGAAATAAATCATTCAGACGAATTAATTGATAATATTATAGTTTATTAAGAGAGATAAACTATATTCAATTGGTTTTTTGGTAGAAATGTTAAAAGATCATTATTTTAAGTAACAAAAATTAGATGTTTTAAGTTTCAAGAATATTTTAGAATGTACAATAAATATCTCATGGTGGTCGTCTAAGACACTATAATGGGTGGCCAAATACAAATAGGAAGAATTGAAATAATTGTTCATAAATATACTATATCATAAAATGAAGTAAACTGTGTCAAGGTAATATTTAGTTTGCATTTTAACAATGCAACATTTATTTAAATAATTTTCTGTTTATATAACAATTTCGAAATTTAAAAAATATCTTTAAAATAGCTCGAAATAAAACGATCAATAATAGAGGAGACCTTAATCAACATTTGCTCTGATATGAACTGCAATTCGGTGGAGATAAAGTCAAAATTAAAATGTCTGGAAGTCAAAAGAATTCGTGGTAGCTGGCTCTGCCACCTCCATGTTTTGTAGCTATAAAGTCCACTGCGCCCGGCATAACGATAAATTCAAATCTCATTAGTTACTACACAGACTTGGAATTCCAACATTAATCAAATTCTTGTTTCATCAAAGATTATTATCAGTTAGTAGGGAGTAGAATAGTAGTTATAATGTTGTGCTAGTCCTGTATTTAAAGTTCAGACATGCGGTTAAAGGGATATCAGCTGCTTTGGGTGCCGCCATCATTTCTTGGGAGTGTATTTATGCCTGATTTCTAGCTTTGACGTATTACAGCGAGGCCATAATTATGGAATAGTAAATTATAATGTGTTTAAATCATACGCAACTTCTTCAAGTAAATCATAAAGGATTATGGTTCCCTTGACGTTAACTGCATGTAAGTGGTAAAGTTAAAGTCAGACTCCATTTCATATTTATAAAGAAAGTAACTTTTGTGCGTTTTAAATCTAGAAAATCGGTTTTACAATGACATAAATGAAATAAGTAAATAAGAAGTATTAGTTTATCTTATATAGAAACGATTAACTACATAATAATAATAATTCGTAAAATAATTTATGCATGACTAAAATTATTTATATAGGTATATCCATTTAGTATTTGAATGAAAAGTGCAAATATGCCACTTTTTATATTTTGAATAAAGTTTTTACTAAAATACAATAATTGATTACCTTTCGTTTTAATTGTAATTGGAATTGTATAATTGCTCGATATGGAATTTAATAAAACGGTTTTAATTCTAAATTGATAATCAGTATTTCCGGTAAGTCCAAGAATCCGTTTGTAAACAATTCTGCGTTTTCCGGTATTAATAATTCTCTTGATTTGGTCTTGATCTCTCCAGTTGTCAATATCTCCACTAAACTGACGAAATTGTATTGTGAATGTTTGCTGGTCCAAACCACCTGGATAGAAATTGCTCGTCCAGCCAAGACTAGCGGACACGGCTGTCACGTTAATCGCATGCAAATTACGGGGAGGTAGTGGCATGCCTGAACGAAAGGGTCGTCGTACATACACAGGGTCAAACATGCGATGGGTGAGTATAATTCATGCTCATAAAATAGTTAATGCATTCGTGTTAGTATTTTTTTAAATATAATTACGAGCTGTTATTTGAGTCAACTACCTATATAGTTAATTTCTTTCTAGTAAAATGACCAAACTATTAATTAAGCTCGATCATTGTTATATTATTTAAATCAATTTTATTTTAATAGGTATTTTCATTCATAGTATAGACTCATTTTATATAGAGAAGAGTATCATAATAGAATGATTTGTAAATTGTCCTTATTGAACTGTCAAAATTTGACAAATATAACCATAAATTTAAAGTACAGATATTAAGTTATTGATTATTTTATTGTTTTTGACATATAATAACTACTATAATTTGGAATTCTTTAAATATGAACTTTTAAAGAGATTCAGCGTGAATAATAATCATCAATTTATAATTACCTGGTTTCGCAAGCTCAAATAAGAAAATGGTTGTATTAAGTTTCTGGTCTAACTCGCAGGCATACTCCCCATAATCCTCCTCACGAAGGTTGGCTATATCCAAACTGAAAGTGAGGTCCGTGCGACTGGTCGAAGCCCGGGTGCCAAGGGAATTGAGCAGGGAGCTTCGCGACGTCACCTGACCATCAATGCTAGTGACACGGTACCAGGCCGCGGTCTCCGGTTTTGGTTTGGCGTGAACTCGGAGATACAAGGTCACTGATTCTTTCAGCTCAGCGAGAACTACTGAGGTGACGGATGGATCTCGAACAGGAGCATCTAGTCAATGTTTAAAGTTATGTCATGATTATTTTAACGAAATTTGAGCGCAGTGAACAAGGATGAATGAATTATAGAATCCCTTTTCTCCATTTGTGGGATTAGATTGTTATGATATCAACGAATTGGTAAAGTTTGATATCGATAAGCTATAAAAAATATCTATAGATTATTGTAGTAGTTTTTGTAAAGGTTTAATATTGATATTTGAAAATATTTAATTAAATTTTGTTTTTCAGTTGAATTTATGACAGAAAAATGGTTGGACCCATAACGTTAAGGTTCGTTTTGAGATTGAGAATTAATATAGGGTTACAGAGACTATGAAAGACAAAATTGATTTCCTGTCGTTGGGATCGCTTTGTAAGTTATTGGAAGATCGTAATTATAATAAATTCTATTCGTTAAGGAAATTTGACTTATTTATTTATTTATTTGTTTGGAAAATAATTAATTTATAAAGAAATTAATTAAGTATTATATATATTTCCACTCGGCCCGCAGCCGACATATGGTGATTTGTGGAAAATAAATTTGGTTACGCCTTATATATATATTAAAATACTAAATTTAATTCTATATTTTTTTATATTTCATTTGTGAATTGATTCTATATTATTTGGAAATATTCGATTACAAATCGGAGAGTGTAAAATACCTCGGGTCAAGCTACTGATTACTGATTTATTTATAAGTAACTGTTATCTGGACTGAATTCGGCAAGTAGATTTTTTTAATATTATTATTTAAAGATTATTATTAATCTAGGAAATTCCCTTTTCTAAAGAATAACAAATAGGTACTGATTATGATAACTGGATAAGCATTGTTATAAAATTTTTACAGATTGGTAATTATGAAGACGAGCAGAAACGCGTATTTTTGATCGGATTGATACCAGAGACTTGTTATGGGGTTATTTTAGAAGCAATGGAGGATGGTTGTGATTACGAGCAACTAGTCAAGATCTTAAGACAGAAGATTGTCGGAAAACGTAGTAAAACAAGCAATAGAATTCATTTTTCAGATTGCAGACAGCTAGCTACAGAATCCCTGGTTGATTTTATCGCTAAATTAAGGAAATTGGCTAGTAAATCTTTTATCTTTTATCGACTTCTAAATTACGTTTTTACGACATTTACATTATCAGATTATTTGTATATTTTTTTGAAAATTTAGACAATAAATGGTTTATTGCTTAGATAGAAAATGGGGTATATATATCAAATATACTATAATGTATGATGAACTGCTTTTGAGATATATCAAATATTTTATGATGTATGATGAACTGTTTTTAAGATATATTTGAGATAAAGTCTCAATTCGTTAAAGGAGTTTTAAATGATAAAAGTGGGATCAACTCTTAGAATCTTCTGTTTTTTTTAATTTAACAGAGTTGATCAAATTAGCTCAAATTCTGGCGATGGATAGTCGTGAGAATGCTAAAATCTCCGGTAAGGAAGAAGAAGGCGTTGGGGTGATAAAATCGAACAGAGATAGTCTTAGGGAAGAAATAGAAGCTCTCAGAAAAGAAATTAGAAAAATTAAACTCGGTAAAAGCAATCTGATAGTTCACACAAAACCCAATGCCAATTACCAACATTTTCAATGACCAGCATACAAAGGAGGCATATCAGATATGCAACGACCTGCAGATAGGCAGTTTAGAGCATCCAACAACTCGGCATTTAGATGCCAATTGAAATTTTATTGATGCAATAGAATGGGACATATCGCTAAATTTTGTAAGGTTAAATTAAACTACCTACTAAGCGATCGTTTTTTGGTCTGGGAACGGTCATAGAGCAGAACAGACTTGATAGCATAGGTGGGAAAACTGAATTAGGCGGTAAGAATTTATTAGTTACTGGTTACATTGAAGGAATTAGAGTGAATATGCTAGTTGATACAGGTGGTGAAATTACGGTAATAGATAGGCAATTGTGGAATAGATTAGGAGAAATAAATGAGAGTTACAAACAGATTAAAATGTCGAAAAGTAAGTTGAAATCAGTAAATAATACTATTATTCATAATTATGAATTGTAAGATCCAGATTTGAGATAGATAGAAATTTTTATGTTTAGGAAGCTTATATAGTCGATATCAGACACGATGTAATATTACTAATACATTTATAAGGGAACAAAAGTTAGGCTAAGACAAATTAACAACTCCGAAAACATGTAGACAATCTGTAGTAACAGCTCCAAATAAAGAAGATTTACAACGTTCAGGAGATAAATTATTCGAATAAGGCGAAAGCAAATGAAGATGTAATTTTAAGAGCGAACAGTATTTGAATAGTTGATTTTATAGCAAATTTTTTTTATGGAATACTTTTCAAATAAATTTTTAAATATGATACTCAACCATAATTAGAATAATGAAGCGAAAAACGAATTTTTTTTATACATAGATATTAATTTCTGCAGGAACTAAAAAGTTATGTGCGCGGTATATAATGAAAAGTTTACCACTAACTGAAAAATAACATTTTTCATAGACGCCTAAAAATTGAAAAATCCACTTTTAAATACTTGCTGAAAAAGTATTAATTAAAAATTGTTAATAAAAATCGATCAAATATTCGATTTAATTTAAATGAATTCAAGAATTTCCGAAAGCAATTTTATAATTTGATATAAACGATTTCTTTTTTTCTTACTTGTGTTAATAATCAATTGTGTTATATAGCTATTTTCCTGAAATTGGAAAAGTGCTACTTTTCTATACGAGGATATCTATTATCACGAGAGAGCGAAGCG
>JAUZNC010058659.1:0-11052 GCA_034780395.1 Vannuccia rotundouncinata
TAATAGTTTATTTAGTAACCCGATTAATTTGACAATTATACAACAGCCAATAAAAATCGAGAATTTGAATTTTGTGAGTTTTCACAATTCGAAATTTCACATAGCCGTTTCTAGCAAGCAACTTTTGAATCTGTACACCCGGGCACAAATGGTTGCTTTTATGGTTGCTTTTATTTCATTAAAAAAAATTTACAAACAGTACATAATAGTTAATCATACTATTTCAATGGCGCTGACTACAAACAAACATGATAAAACCGATTTTTCATTCAGTCTTTCCTGAATAGCTTTATTAATTAATTACTGAATAATTAAGACATCCGGCAACCAATGATCTTATACCGTTTGATCAAATCATCAATTAATTCTGAGTAATTGTACATTTTTGTTACTAAACAAACCTTTAACATCACGTCGAAATGATTGCTTTCAATCTCTTCACGATCCAGAATATTTCTAATTCCAAATATTTCTAATTCTAAAAATTCCACCTTTTACCTTCGCATCTGATAGTTTAGGAAAGATGTGTCGCATATGCTGGATTGCTTCTATCAAAATCCTGGGCGTTAGTAAATTGTTTCATGAATCCTAGTTTTATGTGAAGCGGAGGCATTAACACCTTCTTTCTTTGTACAAGAGTGTTGTGATATTGTACTTACTTGAAATTAAGTATTCTCTAACAAGACATTATTTTTGTGTTGTGAGCCAGTTTCTTACATCAGTGGCATAATGGGGAGGCGCCCCATCTAGCTGAAACCAAGTTGGAAGATGACTGGGCAATAGCTCAAATTTGGAATTGCATCATGTATGAGTGGTATTTTTCAAGTTTTAAAACTTTGTGTATGGTGCTTAACGGGATACCAATCTGAGCCGATGTTCTTCTTAACGACTTCTTTGGACTTGAATATTACCTAATGATAACCAAAATCGATGATTAAATTAAAATCAATGATTATTCCGAACAGTAGATAAAGAAGTTCGTTAAAATGTCACTGTCACACTCACTATCTTACTCACCGTCACTCAATCATAAAATCACTATCATTGATTATTATCGTCCTACCTACCTGCTTGCCTGCATTCTTATAGTTACATATAATAATACTTATTAAAAGTAGTAATAATAATACATAAGTTATGATTTTAAGGGAGCCGCAACAAATGCCCTCAATCAATTTCACATATTTTACTAGTCCGCCATAAAATTTACTAGTTATCGGCGAGCGGACTGGCCTTATTTAGAGGGCTGAAATATTAACCAATAAACATTTTATTGTTTTATAGTACTTTATAATATTACTAATATAAAATTCTTTATCATTTTATTAATATTTTAATAATATAGAAATTATGAAAACTATTTATCCTAATAATAATTTATGCATTTATATATATATAAATTGAATATTTTTATTATCCTTAAATAACTGAAAAATTGGAAGTGTATTGCAAAATTTATTATGAAATTCGTATTCATCGCCCCAAAATTTGTTAATTAGACATGTTTTTTGTGTACGATGATACTTATTTTGGTTTCATTCCACTAGCAAAATCTTAGTTGACTTTGATAATTTATTTCAATATTTAATTAAAAGTAGATTAATAATAGATTTTATACTCTTACAACGGATGAAATTGCTGTACCTGTGTTTGAGTAGTTAATATTGTCACAGAATTTTATTACCATCAGTATTTAATTTTTTCTTAAATGTGATTCTTGTTTTCAATTTATGGCCCACTTGGAAAATTGGCAAAAAAAGCGGTAAATTATGTACATTATGACATTTTTTTACAGTTTGTCAAATTAAAAGTAGGCATATAATAACTATAATAATACTATAACAATACTATAACAATACTAATAGCAGACAGTGGTACATGGTTGCACCGAGCTTAAAAAGCCTTGGGGGGAAATGGGAAAACAATATTTTAAAGAAAATCAATTTTTTTAAAAGTTTCTTAAATAGTGCTATTTTCAAAAAAAAAAAATAGTTTTGCAACTTATATTTTCAACTTCAAATTTAAAAGTTTGTAATTTCTTGAATTTCACTGTTTTCAAATTTTGTGACGTCTTATATTACATCATTTGCTATTTGGAATTCCTTTGTTTTTTTTAGGGTAAATGTTACGAACCCAGTTTTAAATTTAATATTAAAAACTTAACAATTTACTTCGAAATAAAGATTACAACAAGTCTATTTGTCAAACCAGGAGAGATCCTGGCAGCATACAGTTATTCTATAAGATTATGCCAGTGCTGCCACTCTCATATACGAAAAAACGCAGATCAGATATAAAACCACAGATGAATTTATGAATTTTATATTGTTAAATACTGAGTTACAAAATGTCATTTAACAATGTATAATAAGTTCTATAAGAGTATCATTGTTTTGTAAAGTCTAGCATAGTTTATGATAGTTTTGGAATCTTTGAAAGCAGTTGTTTTTATTTTCAATTGGATTGCCTTCTGCATTCCCACTATAACAAGACTGTCAAACTAGTATGCATTTTGAAATACTAGTTGAGTTGTTTTAATAAATAATTATATTTTAAAAATGGTATATTATATTATATAACCTGATTACCTGATATTGTATATTTAAATTACCATTACGTAGAATATATTATTATTTTGCAAACATGTGGATTTTCGAAATTTATGTTCATTTTATTAAAAGTTTTTTAAAAGTTATATATTTCTTACTATCCCTATGTTACTTGTATTTCGAGGTTAATAAAATAAAATTTGTTGACAGGGTGTAATAGTATATCTTTGACGACTTCCAGATCCCCAGAAGTTATACAATGATTTCGTTGTAATGTGCTGCGATGCAAATAACGAAACCTCGATAAAAGTGTGTTTTGAACTTGTCAGGAAAGCTACCACTGCAAGTGAGACACCCAACAAACCGCTTCATGGTTGCATGCTTGTACTTCAGGCGTTTTCTTTAAGGTATCTCCTTTCAATAGCCTGTAGCAATGAGCAGTGTACTCGTGAACAACTTCTTGATCTACTAAGACGTGGTCAGCTTGCTGGCATTTATTCTCCAGAAGTCTATTCCTCTGACTCTGACAATCCGAGCTATCTTAAACTTCCGTCTGATGCTTCAACGCAAGAGATACAAGTTTCACTTTTGTCATATTGTTATGGTCTAAAGAAGCAACTTCTAAGCACCACAATTTCTGGCAAAACTGACAAAATATTAGACATGTGCAGCCTAGTAATTGTGGGCGAAGACGTTAAAATGAGAGATGCTAACTTTGTGCAACTATTGAATATTGACAATTCTATTACTGGTCTTTTACAGCGTGTTGAAGCAGTGCTTTCGAAACCGCTTCGTTTATACTGTTCCATAAAATTTACCAAACAAAACCTTGAAATCGTAGTCGAAAAGTTTAGCTTGTACAATTGTGTGTATTACTCTGAATTTGATTAAATCATTTTAAAAAACAATTTTTTCTCCATTTATAGATATTATGTTTAAATACATTTTGTAATTTACATTATTTCGGTTTTACTGTCATATTTCTGTACATTTCCTAATCGTATATATATATATAATTACACCAGTTATGTTTTATGTTTTTTTATGTGCAAGTATATTATCAATAATAAACGTTTGTATTAGCATACCGATATTTATATAATTACAATAAATTTACAATTCTGCAAATATATAATCACATATATTGTGATAGCAATTCACAAAGCTAATTTATAATTGAAAAGGTTGATATAAACGGATAATTCTGACATTTGACTTACATCTCAGTTTCAATATATATATATTTATAATTTGAAAATTAAAATATACACAGTAAATGTTATCGTTCAATCGTTGATGTAAATACTAAATATATCTAGCTAATAATTGGTTTCTCTTAAATATTGGATTCAGAGTACTCATTTTATCTTTTATTTGATTAACTGATAGATGACCAGATTTTTATGGGTTCAGAAAATGAGATGATAAATATGGTAAACGACAACAATGTTTATTAAAAGAAATGTAATATATGGTGACTTTTTCGGTAGATTGATCATTTTATTACTTTGGATGTATGTGTATATACATTAAATTAATGGTATAGAGTATAATCCGCTTTAATACACTTTAATTATTGTTTTTTTGGATAATATTAAAGCTTTCATTTAGAAGATATTTGTTTAGTGTGATTAGTCGACATAGACCTTTTGTAACTTGTTTAATTTGATAAAAGCATAATTATTTTCTTTATATAACTGAGTAACCTAAATGATAAATGTATATTATATATATACAGGGTCTTCTAAAAGTAAACTAACCCATTTATTTTTTTTAAATAAAGAAAATATTAAACTGAATATACATATTTATTAAAATTTACATTAAAAAAGTTGTCGACCAATCATATCAAAGGAATCACAAAACGCATTTTATTGATCTTTATTTCTAATCCGGTGATTCCTAATGTGAAACTTATATTTATCGTCAACAGATTTATAATTTTATTATTCTCTAGCATGGGAATCTTCAGTTTTTTTATCGGAATTCCGTTTTTTTAAAAAACTGAGTCTTTCTTGAGGAAGACACAAATCCGGTAAGAAAGGGTGGGGGGGGGGGTTGGCTTAATACAGACTTATTGTAAAGCTTGTCTACAAGATCGTCAAGACTAAGCTGATCTTACGCTTCTACGAAGCAGTATTACCTTTGCTAAAATCATGTGTTCCTTTTTCAATCAAAATATCCCCTCGTGCATCTGTTACATGACAAACAAACAGGGTTGTTTATCAACTTTCTGTCATGTTTTATCAAACCCGAGTACTTGGTTGATTCTACTCCACAATACTCGGAACATTTAGGTTTTAAGGAAGATTCATGCAAGTCGCTTTCCCCAAATGAGGTATTCTGTGAAATCATGGAGAGTGAAGGTGAATGAGGTGTCCCAAAAATCATATTGGGTAATTAGATATCTTGGAAGAAACCATTCGAACCGGGAGGGAGTGGCGTGGGTGAAGACCGTATAGGCGAAGATGCCAACGTAAAACCCGAGGACTGGCTTGAGTGCATCGGGGTCACAAGCAGAGACGAAAAGTCTATCCTGCTCAAATCAATCCCTTGGAGGTTAGCGCCTCGCAATATTATCCCAGGCCAAAGAAGGTAGTTGACGGAGACTCACTATAGAGTCAGAAGAGGGGCTTGAGGAGGCTCTAGGAGAGGCATTCAGATCCGGATTATACCGGAAAAAACGATCCCTATGGGCAGCCGAAGTGATCCTTATCCCCGTTGCCGGATCAGTAAAAAGGGGAGAGTTACGCGTTGGCAGGCTTCTGTGCCCGTGATGCCGCTCCGGTATTCTTTCCTCCCTTATTTTTGCTCTGGTTGTTGGAGTTAGTCCGCCCCTTTAGATCCACCTTCGTGGAGGTGGACGTACTGGATTGGCGGGACACCGAATCGAATCGAAAGGAAATCGAACCGTGTGGATCCAGCTTTAAGTAATCTTACAATTGTAGTAAACGTAGTAGACACTTGTAATAAAAAATACAAAAATAAATTGTATTCAACACGATTAACGATTAAAGGCATTCGTCCATAAGTATTTTAGTTTCAACAAAGATACGACATTTAAATTTGATACATAATTTTTTTGTAAATACCTGAACATGCAGTGTTTGATTATATACGATACTTATTTTTACCGCATCTGACATATTCGCAATTTTGAATCGTTCAGCCATGGTTTCAGCATAACCTCTGAAAAATGGTGTGTGTATTATTTATAAAAATTAAATACTAAATAGTGCAATACTAGCGTTCTAATTTGTATGGTTTTTCATTTGTCTTCATAGATAGTCTACTGACGTAACATTAGACACTAGATTATGACTACAATATAATGCCTGTAATATATTCAATAAAATACTTACCTATACTCATTCACACTGTATTTTTTGCCTTGAAAGGCCAGAAAGGCCAGTCAGCCTCTTTCCATCAATTTGGCAAAACAGTGGCAGCTTTTACCATGCATCCTCCTCCAGACGTCCAGATGGCTAAAATGCGTTCGGTTAACGTCCATACATCTACAGGTGATTGAAAAATTGTTTGATATACATGGACAGGAATTTTCGAATTGTTTTTTGGTTTCCAAAAATTGTGATTAACATATTGCCGTTCACCGATTTAGCCTCCAGTACATCTCCCACATTTATGTTTTGATACGGCATTTTTCTAACTGGTGCTGTCGCCACAAACATCAGCAAGGCAGCAAGCATTACGACAACTAAAATATGGCCTTTTCTTTACGGCTATAGAAAATATCAAACGTCTTGCTTCAGCGGCTATGCAAATCGCTTATAGATTTCTAATAACCTAGCGGACATTTGATTGGGCCTCGGTATTGCTATCGATTGGAAAACATCCAGATTATTGTTTATATTTATGTACAATATTAGTTTATTATGAGGTGTCTGGAAAACAGCATGCATGATAACAATATATAATATGATAACCTGTTACATTTTGGGGATTATAATATATTTTAGGAATAAATGTTTGTATTAATAATACATATATGGGCAATAACGAAATTGCTTAAAAATAAGTTACAAAAGACAATAGTGCGTGCTAATAGGAGGATTGTCTAATACACAAATTCATAGAATAATTAATGTAGGCATAATTTATTAGTGTTTCCTTCATAGTAGTAATTTGATATACCGATATCATTTTATATTTATAACATAGAATTAAGTTCTTACTCCAAAAACCCCTTTTCATAATGGAACATTTCTTGATCGCGCTTTCGGGATGAGCGTCTTCACTTCTCGCATCAGATTTTCTTCGACCAGGGGCTTATTCGACCAGGGGCTTATGTCTCTTTGGCTCCTGCCCGAAAGTCTTTATTTTAAAATAAGATAATTAAACATAAGTTTAGACAGGTGCATTAAGAAACATTTAGATACATAATTATAAATAATCTAATGCATAACAAGCATATATCTTTACAATATCTGGATGAATATTCTGTCGAATCCCACCTCGGACCGAACTGAAAATTTATTTTATCAGTTATTAATAAATTACAAAGATAGTTTAACTTGATTTAATATAATAGCTAAAAACAATATATTATTTACATCACATTTCATTTTGTTAAGTTATTTTTAATTATATAAAATCATTATATAACATAGAATTTACTAAAAATATGTAATATCAAGCAAACCTATAATGTACCTTCCTAATTAAATTTATAAAACATAACTGTTTTAGGGGCATATTTATCGGAAAGAACGAATTTTAAAATAAAACCATTTGAATTATGCTCAAGTAGGTATATATTCCCTTTAAAAATGTAATACTTATTGACGGTTCATTATTGTCTATAATAATAAATTAACCAAACGTGCCATTATTTCGTTTTATTTTGAATGATGAAAAAATCCAAAATGATATGCAATCCAAAAATCACGGTACACAATGCAAATTAAAACATACTATTTCAATCGTCGACATATATATTCACAGTTCTAATAAATTGGAATTTGGATTAATAACAAATTGAAGTCAAATTTACAAAACATATAAAACATAGGTAAGTACACAATATAGTACAAATACAATATTATTATTCAGTTAACACCGAATTGTAGGTAATTTTACAAAATATATGATGAAATTATTCAATTTAATGTTACAAAAGTACAATTTCAAATTATACATTTAATCAGAAGATGGAATCTCCACGGTCACCTTTATTATCCGAGATTTTCTTATTCGCTTTCTTCCTTGGACAACAGAATATTATACAGCCGACATTGCACCATACAGAGTATCAGTTTCTTTGGATGTTGTACAGTGTTTGACATAGCAGCCAAACTTTGGGAAGGAATTTTTTTATTCACTCCGACACTGTGATATATATATTTTCATCAACTTTTTTTAATAATATCCTTAGACGAAACTTTAAACACAATATAAAATGATTCCAAACGAATTACATACACTTTCTAAGTAACTGGCTTGTTTGTTCACTGCTATAGGGTAAGGTGGGGCTATTTCGCCACCTTTTGTGTATATTTATCTTTATAATCTTGTATATACATATTAGTGAACTCTAATTATTTTTAATTTATCAACACAAGACCCTTTTATAAAAAAATATACCAAAATGAAGAATATAATGGAGCTGAGTTTATCTATTGTACTTTATATTATCAAAGATAAGGTGGGGCGAATCCGCCACCAGTGGGGCGATTTCGCCACTTTCAGTTAACAGGTACGAGGCATATAATAAACATCACATAAACTGATAAAAACAGATAATAACAGATATAAAAATCTCATTTAGGCACAGTCAGCGCACACATCGATGGCGAAACACCCCTCACAGGCCCATTCACCACAGCTGGTACACTGGAGCCAGTCTTCATTGGCAGACTCCCAAGCTGCACCACAAACACAGCATACATTGCTGTTGGTGACGTGCTGAATCCTTCGCGATGTGCTGGGCTGAGATGGGTCCAATTGTGATGTAATTTTCTTGTTTGTAGGTGTGCTGGTCTGAGTAGATGGAGTTAACGACGATTTTAATTTCAGTTTCAATGGAGACTACGATGTCTGTATTTTTCGCTATTTTTGGTTTTTATTTTCAACCTTTTCTTTGAGATTATTTACAAATTCAGGCGATGTGACTAGTGCTGTATGCTGTTTAGTGTGTGTAACATTCGATTTTTTTTCGGAGATGTGACTATTTTGCATCTCCTACCTGAACATGTTTTTGTGCTTAAAACACTTCGGCCTTTTTGAATTCATGGGGCTTCACTGTATTCTTTAAAGGATAAAGTCCACAATACTCAAATCCATCAACAATTAATCCTCGCCTCTGGACCATTTCGGTCCACACTTTATTAAATATGATGTGAATCCACTAGGTACTTCGAATGTTCTTCTGACCATTTCAACTTTAAAACTTTGTTGTAATGTGTGTCAAATGGTTGAAGACGATGTGATGAATGTGGCGGCAGGCACACCAACTCGATGTTGTTCATCAAAGCAAAATCGGCCGCTTCTAGAGTCACGTGGCTCTTATGGCCATCTAAGAAAAGTAAGGCCTTTTTGTTCTCGACTTTTACGCGATGGTCTTGATAATGCTGGAGATAATCTATGAAAATCTCCTGGTCAATATAGCCAGACTTACTTCACTTGACAGTTGTACCTGGAGGAAACTGATTGACTGGAGGAACCTTGGTTCCTTTAAAGATTATAAACGGAGCAATTGTATCACCAGCCGCATTGACAGTAACTAGTACAGTTGTCAAGGTTCCTCGTTCTCCAACAGTAAGTTGTTGAACCTGCTTCGAGCCTTTTAAGGCTATAACTTTCGCGGAAGTATTGGGAACAAATACTGGACAACCCTGTTTCAACACAGTTGCTGATTAGAGATGGATGATCTTTCATATCCAAATCTGTAAACAAATTCTCTGCATCCTTGTAGAAGGTGTCGACGCGCTGAAAATTAAATGCTTTTGCCCTTGCTTTCGATAGGCCCTCTGGACATCGTAAAGATAATTTGTTGTGACGTTTGCGAAACGCCAGTAGCCAGTCTTTGGACGCTGAAAAAGGATTTGTGCCAGTTTTTTAGAATTGGTAGTTGTAGAGAACGACATCTGTTGAGTTGTTTTGCGTAGAAATATGCTGTTGATCGCACCCATTTGGTAGAAAGTGAGAATCCCCTGTCGGCCATATACAATATCCTGTCTACCAGAGATTGTTCCTGTTTTGGTGAAAACATGATTTTGCCACCAACTGAAAATGTTTGGTCTGCGTCCCTTAACTTTATCTTTTAAGGTTGATCTGGGTACTCCAAATTGCTTCGCTGCTGTTTGCGTTTGAGTTCCATCTCGTATAGCTTGCAGAGCTGCCTCAACGTTCTCATTTGTGTACGTTTTGATTTTCTTCGATACGTATTTTCTAACCATCTGAAACACAAAAATAGTTAAATATGAAAACCATTTTTATACTGATACATTTTAGAACCTTAAATAATGTTTTTCTTGGATATAACAATGCAAAAAAAAGGGAACATTCATATGAGGGGCGATTTCGTTATTAGTGGCGAAATCACCCCAGACTAAATAAGTAAAAGTAATGCTTCAAAACAAATTAAATATAATACATAACATATGTCATTGATAGTTAATATTGCAAATACTTACTTTGAAGATTAAAAATCAAGTAGATGCTGGACAGATTCAATAAAATAACAAGCAAATTAAGAAGTTTAATAAAAATGACGATCTTTTCAAAAAGTTTTTTGATGCAGGAAATCAATAAATTTAAACAAAATATAAATAAACAAATCAACTTATAGATTTTTATTTTTTCTATTCTTATATAAACTATTATAATATTATTTGAACAGACTACTATATGAATAGAACATCCCACAATATTGTATTTTAGTCATAGCGTTGAAAGTGGCGGATTCGCCCCGTGGTGAAATCGCCCCACCTTACCCTACTCTCTAGAGCAATTTCTGTGAGATTAATTATTTTAATATAAATTTATATTTATCCTAAAATATCAAAAAATGTTTAACAATCCCCAAACGCAAAGGAAACAACGTCTATAAGAGATGAGTTGATTTTCTAATTGTTCTTTAAGCCATTTTTGTAATCTCAATGAGTCCGTTGTTCGAATGTTCCATATTAAACGAACTCCTCCTTATGAATCCTAGAATGAGTGCTTTCTATTCGTCAGTAGCCAAATTTTAGTTTTTCAGAATGACCTTTGATTCCCTTAACCACTCCCATGTATCTGTTGTAATCTGTGATGGCAACCGTTTGTGAACCTGAATCACACCAATCTTCTTTTCACGGGCTTGAACTTGATGCACACTGATCATTGACTGTGGTCAACATGTAGACTGGTTTCTTGTCAGCATATTTTATGGCAAGCAGCTGTCCATTGCGGTATGCAGAAACCTCCCGTGATTTCTTTGCCATCACTTTGCTTACTAGAATCGTTGGCATGTATTTCTTGTCACCTCGGGCTGTACCACAAGCTC
>JAUZNC010058660.1:0-11050 GCA_034780395.1 Vannuccia rotundouncinata
TATAGTTATATCTCTATGATTTCCTCTCTATATAATGCATAGTATAGTTATATCTCTATGATTTCCTCTCTATATAAGGTCTCTCTCCATTACATAAACAAAATATATTATCACTATCAAGACAAAGATTTTCGGAATTAATCGATATCAAAGTTTTACAAATACTTTCACAAACTCTAGAATCCCTTTCAATGTTATATAAAAAGCTTCCGAATAAAATATGAATGTAGAATATACGAGGAAGGTAACCACTATAATATTGACTCAACAAACACCAACAAAGAATCAACATTTCCAATTATCGACCTTATGAATTCCCGTTTATCAGAGCTGTTTGTCTTGAAGGTTTTTTAATTTCTGAATCAACCTCCAAAAAGTTCACGAAACAATTTATTTTCAAATATAATTCTTAGAGATAGCAAAAATAAAAAATGTGCATTTGAGTAAATGAGACTCAAAAAGTTTCGAGAATTAGTGGTGACATGGGGAACTATATACATTGGAAAAGGTGTTTATTAGTAAATAAATAATAAAACAAACTGGCTAAATAAAAGCTACAAAAAGAGCAGCCGAGTTAGTCTATGATCGTTATATTTACGGAATGTGAACGGAACGGAATGCATTTCTGAATCGGTGTAGTTCTCGAAGGTGGTTGTATAAAACGACCATTTAACAGCCACGGAGATCAATGTGATCACTTGCAGTGGCTTTCGTCATTAATTTCCCGGCAGCAGTGTTACGTCGAACAGAAAGAGGGGAAATTCGTTGCATGAACATGGGGAGATGTTGCAGATGAATCGATGGAAGCGTTTTTGAACGGCTTCAAGTCTGGTTACTTCATTCTTTTGAATATTCGGACAAGAGCATAACAGAATGTTTTGCGTTGGTCCTTACTTAGGATTGGACGCCGTATTCTGAACGCATAAATTTTCTTGGGGGCAGATTTTATTTCATTAAAGATATGGGAATTCCAGGATAGTTTGTCGTTCAAAGTTAAGCCGAGCAGTTTTAGGACGTTCGTCAAAGGAACAGTCTGATTATTGAGAGACTTTGCATGTTTGTAGGTTGATTTTGAGGCCATTCACGCATATTTTTATGTCCTCGAATAATTGGGAGAATGATAGTAGTGCAGTCAATAAATTTTACAATATTGATATCTTGAGAACCCTGAAATGTTCATTAAATTTACAAGCTGAGATTTGAGTACAAATGTTTCGAGGATTTCTGAGGGCACAGGGAGCGTTGAGATTGGGCGAAGGTTGATAGGTCAGTTTTGATACTTCTGGGTCCAGGGGTAACGGGCGAATTTCCACATATCGAGAAAACTACATTCGTGGATTGATAGATTGAAGATGTGCGTTAGTGGACTAGCTAGATGATGAGCAGTTTCTTTGTAGATAACCGTAGGGACGTTGATGTTGATGCGAATGACCTGACCATTGGTAATCTTGATCGTTTTGTCGTTTGGATTGCTGTTCTTTCACCTTCATACGGAGTCCTGAATTCTCTTCCTTATAAGGAGACTCTCGTCGTAACTGTTTAGGGTTTGAGAAGACTCATTTGCAGAGTTTTCGGGGATTTCAAAAGCAATTGCATTGGATGCTTTTTTCATCCAATAATAATAGCTTGATATATACTGAATTAATAATCAAAAAGTAAAATAAAAATAAAGAAATATAATTTATTTTACTGGACTGTCAATCAAAATAGGTGTAATACAATGATTATGCAAACAATATATTTTACGGAAGATTCAACTTTCTGAAATTATTTCGGACATCACTTAAAACAAATAATTAATCGACAACTTCCATTTTTCAAAAACGCTTTAAACAATATTTTTCTTCTTTGTGAATATTTAGTAACAAAAAAATTAAATACCACTTTTTTTCTTTTTCTTTTTCGGGGGTGTATCGTCTTTCTCTAAATCCACGATTATTTCCAATTGTTTTGAAAAATAATCCATAACTTCACGCGTAGGCGTCCATTTCTCTCTGTTGCATTCCCATTGGTCGAATCCCAGCCAATCAGAATTGGCTATAGCGAGACGCACCATTTCACAACGATGGGAGGCCTTGATAAGATCACTTTTCTTGTAGCAGTCGCTAACTGGAGAAAAAATACCAGCCACAACTTCCATTTTCTTTGACTTTTGCAAAGCATCTCGTGCCAATTCTAAAATGAGAAAATTGTACAATTCAAATAGGATATGTTCTACTGCAATGAGGTTATCTAAATGTTACGTCATCATGAATATAGAAAAGACAATAATGTTAAGTTAAGGTGTATAAAAAATTTCTTGCGCTTTTTAACTCGGAAAATAAAACAAATTTATAACAATAATAAGTCAGAACACAGTTTAAACCGAACGATATTAAAGATTACAATATCACTCAGAAATCCGTGGGCAATAAATTCTCCGTTAAAAGAAAGAAGATAAAATTGGTGGAAAAGTGGGGCGTTGCAGATTATATTTGATAAAATCTGACAAGAATAAGAGTATAATGGATAAATTAAATGAAAACTGACTGTAACTCGATCAATTATTTCTAAGTTTAGGTAAGCCAGTGTGCAACTTATTAACAGTTATTATATATTTAGAAGGAAAGAAATAGGAATAAACTCAAATATTTATGTCAAATAGAAATTATATAAGTCAATCAGAGAAATAATGTCCCACGTTTTTGTTTTTAAAAACTACACAGTGAAAATAAACAATTTTAGAAATAAATTATAATATTAGCGGCAATATTTATCAATTAAGCATTATTATCATCATAAAAGATAAATAAATGAGGGGAACATACCGAACATACGCAGGTGCATATTCGTGATTGGGTTGAAGGAGCCACAGCTGAGCAACACCACGCGTTCTGGAGATCCCATTTCCAGCCAGACTGCGCTAGTTGAACCTAAATATTATTAATTATTAAAATAGATACATTAAATGTACAAATAATTACATCGTAATATGAATCTATATAATCGATTTTTTCAATATTGAACTATATGTCTACAATTTTCAGAGAATTTATTTACATATGAATAAATTTGAGGCAATTTGTTCAAGAATCTCTTGTCAATTATCTCAAATTGATCGACAGTAAGCTACCAACAGCTGCTCATGTTTCATTGGTTGACAAAACAAACAGTTGTTTGGGTAACTGAGCGAGCCACTCAAAACCAATTACCATTTCATTTTGACTCGCTTAGACGATTCTGGGATTTATAGTGAGATACCGATAACTTCATTGATTTAGATTGATGATTCAAAGAAAAGAAATGTAGACCCAATTTTACGATGCAGATAATTTGTATTCGCGGGTTTCTTTATTCAATTTGTGCTCAATTTTAAATATAAGTTAAGGAAACGAAAGAGAGAAAATTCTTTAATGTATAGATTTTATTTGATCGAACTTTTCCTGACAAAGCTGTAAAAGCTATTCAGAAATGGCATTAAACGAAATTTAGAGTGATAGAATAGAAAGGTAAAAACATAAAGCAGTTATTACGATTCCTAATAGGAAAGATTTTTTGCGACTATTAGAATATTAGGTTAGCACATAATTCTATAAATATAAGTAAAATATTAAGAGGCAAAAATTATTTTTAAAATTCAATTTAAAATTTTTCTAGAAGCATGATTTTAGGATTGAATAATAATAAACGTCATGTTAATTAAGGTTATGTTTAAAATCATTAGAGGTAAATAAGAGGTAAAATCAGGAATTATAGTATCAGTTTCATGATGCAATGTAAAACGTCAATATAAAGTATTTGGCAACGTCCACAACAAACAAGTTTTAAACATAAAAATCCAAGTATTTAATGAAATAATTCGTATTTTAGATATGCATTAAAAGTTAAATTTACAAAGTATTTATCATAATAATTTAAAATGATTGCATCAATAAGTTTTTACAATTGAATATGAGATTTTTCAAAATGAATGCATATTTGATATTTTTCTAAAAAGAATTACAATAATTTTTCTTTCAAGTATATAAATACTAATCATACTTCATAAAAAATGTAACTAAATTTATAAAATAATATACTACTCATTTATACTAATTGATAAAACTATTTAACAAAGCAACAATTGTAAAAAATAGATAAATAAATTACAAATTGATTTGAATATATTTTTATATTACTTTGATTTTGAATTATACAAATTTAATTGACTTTGCAATGATATGAAATGAAGTTTAATCTGCAGTTTTTTACAGAAATCAATGCCAAACATACCTTATTTGTTCAAAAAATTCTGATATAGGACATTATACCATTTACTGTTTTGGTAATACATAGTATGCAAATTTCAATGTCAAATAGTTCAAGATAACACTTAAGAAATCATCTTTACTGATGGACTTTTATCTGAATTTTAAAATAATTTCATGTTGAATGTATTACATATAATCTCAAACATATACAAAACTGTTGAAGTATGATTGCTACATCTCATGGCAAAGAAGTTTTTGGTGGTTTTGGAGGCAGAGCAAATTCACTAGCAGTAAGATATAAATATAGGAGTAAAAATTAAATTACTTATGTTAATAATTCTGTTGAATTTTTAATCTACTAAAAATACTTATGTTAAGAACTTAAATCCTTCATATTAATCAAGCTGAAAGTCTTAAAAGACAAACCATGGACTAAAATCAAAAATAGAAAGAGCATCAGAAAAATGTATCATATAACTTGTCCCCAAGACAAAATATAAATGTATTATACTACCTTGACAACCAGAGTCTTATCATTTTGAATTCCTATTATTAAATAAATTTTACGTTTTGAAGATATTTCAATATTACTGTTTGGACCAATCAGGAGAGGCCTTTAGATATTGATTACTGAAAAATACTCAAGTGTGCCAAATCTTCACATTTTAGAGAATATATTTCAGTAATGAAATTGCATCTGTACTCTACTTGATGGTTATGCAATAATTTCATCAACATCTACTTGACCAGGTATTGTCACATTCCCATTTTCATTAATAAAATTTTTAATTGGACTCCTTAAATGATACCAAATCATCTTCTCTTTTATCAGGGCATTAAGATTGGATGATTTAGTTGGCAATGTAACAGGTCCAAGTTTTCCAATCAAGTGATTAAGGAATTCCTTATTCAAATGCTGTCGAATAATCCTGGCAAAATGTGGAGGTGGTCATCTTGCATAAACTATACATCATTCTGATTTTGCATTAATCTTTTTGAAGGAATAATACTCTTGCAACATTGACAAGTATGATTGTCAAGTCACAGTGTCTTGAAAGAAAAATGGTCCAATTATTATATCTTCAAATATTCCACACCACACCATAATTTGAGGATAATACTGAAATTTAACTTCACTGAACCAATGATGATTTCTACTGGCATGTATCAGCAAATATGTTGGTTGACTGAACCATTAAGATGACTCTAAGACAAGCAAGTGAATACTAATGACCATGCAACTATTTGAATGGAATTTACAAAATTTGAAATTGAACAAATAGAAAGCAAGATAGCATCCAATTATGCTAATAATGCATGCTACTGTAGAATTCCAGTAATTTTCTGGAAGATTTTTATTAGTTGCTAGCTGACACACAGCTGATGTGTACAGTTATTATAGTCTTGTAGTTTTAATAGATAAGGACATAGAAATATGGACAACCCTACAAAAATATGGATATATTGACATAGAATACTGATGACCATGAAATGATTTTAGTGGTGTGTGACTTTTGACCAACCCTGTATATGTATGTACCACTATACCAATAAATTTGTAGGCTTGATCAGGGCCATAGCACAAGGTTCAAATGACCACTTTAAAAAAACATAGTGGCCAAGGGCACTTTTTATAGGGTGCCCAAAAAAATTTTCATTGTTAAATTTAAATTTCTGAAACAAAAAGTGTCCTTTTTGCCAGTGCTAGTTCCAGGCCTGTTGATGCAAATCCATACCATTAGACGAGAGTGCATTCCACATCTTTTGTATGCCAGATATTTTAGCATGTTCTTATTTTTTTCTATATATATCCATGACTTTTTTCTATGGCTTTTCATGACAAGCTATTTTTATATAAATAGATATAATAATGTCATCCTGTGGTACGAACAGGAAAAAATTGCAAGCAAAGCATTTTCTTCAGATTTTGAAACTATACATATGTAAGCATTACTAAAAAACGTTTACCAAAATGTGATTACAGGAACATTGACAAAATTAACCAAGTTCAAAATGTCCATCAATGCCATATATAACATGTAAATTCCATACCTATCAATGCAAGAAAAACTTTAAATCAAAAATAGCTTTATTATGAATATAATGTATTACTACAGATAGAAAATTGTATATAAAGTATCTAAAAACCTCATTATTTTTTGGAAAAAATGTCCATGGATGAGGTCATAGACATTTATCTAAAAAATTATGTTTTTAGTAAATATCTCAAAAAGGAAGCATCTAAGACCCTACAAATGTATTACCAACAGATAGAAAAATGACTATAATCTATCAGATAAGGTAGGTTAAAAGCATAGAAAATTTTCAGAAATTGATCAATGTCAAAAAAGTGATAATTTGGCAATAAATCAGCACTTTTTGACCATTTAGAGTTTTTTTTAAATATTTTTTCTGGACATTTAACCTACCTTATCTGATAGAGAAGGGTCCTTTTTGCAACTGTTGGTAATACAGATATAGGGTCTCAGATGCTTTCTTTTTGAGATATTCACTAAAAACAAATTTTTTTGACATGTTCATTTAGATACTTAATATGTATGTTTCTATCAATTGGTAATGTATTATATGCATCCAAAATGCATTAAAAGAAGTTATTTTGCAATTTAGTTTTTCTTGCTTAAATAGGGAATTTACATGTTATATATCATTCCTATTTTAATAAGTGGCATATCTCAATTTATGCTGCATTATTGATGCACTACTGTTTATTATAACCAGCTTCAGTTCACAAATTGTTTTAGGCCAGGCTGCATTTTAACTAGCCTAAGGATATATCCAGTGTATATTATACATCCAACTGTATCTTTCAGTTCAATTAGAGTAATATTGATAAATATCTGCAGTATATTTGTCATGGAATGCAGGGAGGGGGGGGGGGGGGTTGTAGTCCTTGTGCTATATATTATATTCTTTAAAATACCCTAAAGGAAAAATTCTGTATAAGCCTCCTTAGACCAAAGAATTCTGTCCACAAACTGATTATTATAACTTGTTCTGTCTAAAAAGTCTTCAAAAAGCTCATCAATTATAATTATCTTCATAAAGGGTATGGATTACCTGTGGAATGCATGGCTTGAGACCTAATTTGTGGAGAAATTTTTACAGTTGAATTAGACAATCCAAGTCATACTGTAATCAATAAATTATGTAATTTTTTCAATGGCAATTATTTCCAAGATATTATCCACGCAAAGCCCAATAATTTAAACAGATTGGAATTGTATAAAGTCTTGTGCATATAATAAACATACAAAAAAGAGATGATCCTTATAAGAGTCTTAGAGCCTTAATACAGGATTTTTCCTATAGCTGAGTGTTATGAACAAGATCTCTTCCAAGACTAACATAATTTTGTATATAAATAGATAGAAAATGGACAAAATCTCATTCATTACAATGCAATCTAAAAATATCATGCCATATTATATAAAGGTCTACATTTTACATAGAATGCAGACTGGTTAATATACACTTCATTTTAAATAAAAGACATATTATTAAATTTGATACACAATTATACACACAATATACATAAAATAATTGTATTATATACAAAGAAAGTAACTGGAAAGTCTATTGTAATAAAATAATATTAACAAACTTTCTAAAAAAATTGATTTTTGCAGTGTCCTAGTAGGGATAAATATGTATAAGAATAAATTTCAAAAAATTTCAAAAAACAATTCATTCGTGTTTTGTAATTATAAATTTTAATTAATTAATTTATCTTTAAATATAGATAATTTTATAAATAGTATTAAATGAATATAATTTACTGTACAAAAAAAACATACCTTAAGAAACAAGTTTTAGCACAAAATATGCGATTTATATTTACCAGAATTTATACATTACATTTTATTACTTTAAAATAAGTATAAATCACAAATTATTTATATTAAAAAATATTTTAAGAACGTTTTGTTTACGACCGTCAAGTTAAATAGGGATTAGCCTCCGATACAGAAAGTACAGTTTCAGTTTTACCACTTTTTTCAAAACCCTCTAAATACCTTTATGATACCAAACCAAAAACACAAATTTTAATTGTTCAAAAATAGGAATATATCAAACAAAAAAACTGACAGATTTAAAGGGGCGCCCTATATAGCCATAAAGCGTTATATTAATTGCATTATAATAAATTGCTCAATTTAATTAATTATACAAAATGTTTATTATAAGAAAAAAAGAAAAACACAGTTTGTATAAAAAACTGTAAAATAAAAACAAAAGAAAAGTTAAAAGAAAAGATACTTTATTTAATTATATTTGAATTGTGTTTTACCAGTTAATTTTAAACTGAGTTTATTTTTATTTTATTACATATTTTTGTATTTTATTGACTCTCTGATAACTCAGACATATTAAAGGTGACAGTCATATAAAGACTTTATATTTGATGACCCGAGGTCGCATTTAAGTGCCACGTTATCTAGGGAAAATATTTTTTAATCTATATTTTCTGACTTGGTTCATGATGTCTTATAATTTTTGTATTATTATAATCACTATTTTTGTTCCACAATACATTTTGTAATTTTTGCCCTGATAATTGAGATTCTTTTTTAAAATGCGTCCTGAAATATTATGCTTGATCCTAGTGTATGCATACAAGTCCAATTTTTTGATTTTGACATAAGGTAGGAGTTTGCTTAAAACCGTCTCATGTATCATCAAAATTAGAATTGTGAAGGAATTCTATTTTTTAAATCATTTTATAAAGTTATTTTCAATACAATTATTTAGAGCATTTGTTTTGTTTTGAAATGTTATTATATATGGGCCAATCATAAATAAAGTTAAAGATGAAGGAGGGGTGTTTGCTTCTGCGTAAAAGGAGAGGGGTTGGGTTTCGTTATCGTGACTCGAAATTGTTTTTTTTTAGGAAACTGAGCAGTTCATTGATTAAGTTTGAAAAAAACTAGAAATTTTGATTAGCTGCATTAGTACTATGTATTATGTTTTTCCTAACTGAGGGAATGCCGTGGTCTCAGTAATTTAATGTTCTTATTTGAAATTTCTTTTTATTCTTATATTTTTCTTTGTAATTTCATTAAAATTTATTTTTATTAAATAATATTAATAAAATATCAGTATTTTTTTGTATTTTTTAATTTTTTAATTTTTTTTCCTCATATATTTTCTTTAAAATTCTAATATGTTATAGGTTGTTTTTCATTTTTTATTCTTAATCAATTGTGATATTCTGGTACTTTGTAAAATTATATAAAATTATATATTGTATATTATATATAGAACTAGATTGGACATCTAAAATATTTCTATACTAAAGTATGTTGCATCGCGTGTATGGCAAATCCAGAGTTGTGATTGGTTAAATAATTTGAAAATAACTTTAACAGAATATATATATTTAATTGAAACATATAAACAATTATTGAATTTAATATTACTACAGTAATCACTAATAATATTGAATTTTTTGCCAGGATCGACAGAAACCGATACTAAGTGACAACAATCAGCTAGATTACCAATCTAGTTAATCTTAAAAAAAGATAGTATATCTAGGCATTTTTTAAATTGAATTTTACTGACCGTTGAGAGATTGATTTTATTTTACTTTTGTTGTATTGTATTGTATTTTACCTGTAATTTTATAATGTGCTTCTCTGACATACTCCGCCATATTATTTCTTTGGGTGGATTTCATGAAGTGTAATTAGCTTAGCCCTATTTATACTTAACTCTGAGAAAATCAATATATTTAGTCCGATGTTTTAACAATAAACAAGGGTAGGCTTCAGAATGGTATTAACTTTAAAATTTAATTAAAAATTTGATCTTTTTATTGTTTTTTAAAATCTGCAGTATATAATTACATATTACAATATGGTGGAATACATTTTAATGCAACGCACTTTGCGACTCGATAGAACAAACTAATTGGATTCGTTGATTAATACTACAGAATTTAGATTGCGCTACCGGTTATCCGTTTTTAAGTATACGTTTTTAAAGTTATGTATTTAAAGTTATTGAACTTTTTTTGAAATCTTAACTATCGTAAATTAGTGTAACTAGTGAAATACTATGTGTGTAAGAATTGTGTAATTTGGTTTCTTAATTGATATTTTTAAAACTTCGGAGCAGTTTTTAATTCTTTCCATTGTGTTATAAATTGCGGGTTAATGTTTTTATTCAACACATATTACACATGTAAAATTTATTAAAAGAAAATAATAAATTAAGACATCCTTCTTTGCTTTCTAGAATTTCGGTTTTCTTGTATAAATCAATATTATATTGTTTTTGTTGTGTGGAAATATTCTTGGAATTTTTTATTTGAATTATTGATATTTTTTAGTATGAGTTAACTAATATGTGTGTAATAAGCAAGTTTAATAAGAGTTACCAATTTACTTACAATTTTCGAATAGTATACTAGTATATATCTAATAGTATGTATATTACGTATCTCTAATAATCTTCTAATAGTATCACTGTACAACATTTATTCTGTATGGAAGGTATACCAATACATTTATAATATTGCGTGAGCCTGGAGTGTTTCACTATATACCACTGAAAGGCTCACAGGATTCTATCTCTTCCTTATTAAACACAATGAAAGTACCTTATAGTACCTACTTAATGAGTATATATAGTGTGTTGAATAAGTGTAAACTTGTGTACTTGTGTAGAAGGGGTAAAGGCCCGGGCTAGGTACGGCGTAGAAGTGGCACGCCTAATATAAGGAACGCCTAATATATTTTTAATGAGTGTACTGGACTGTTGTGTTGTTGGTGCAGTGTGTTCTGAACTGTTGTGTTGTT
>JAUZNC010058661.1:0-16724 GCA_034780395.1 Vannuccia rotundouncinata
GAACAGTAAATGATGGAAACAATAGAGGACTCGAACAGTAAAATGACGAAACAATAGAGGACTTGAACAGTAAATGACGAAACAATAGAGGACTTGAACAGTAAATGATGGAAACAATAGAGGACTTGAACAGTAAATGATGGAAACAATAGAGGACTTGAACAGTAAAATGACGAAACAATAGAGGACTTGAACAGTAAAATGATGAAACAATAGAGGAATTGAACAGTAAAATGATGGAAACAATAGAGGACTTGAACAGTAAAATGATGAAACAATAGAGGAATTGAACAGTAAAATGATGGAAACAATAGAGGACAGGAACTTTTGTTTCAATCATTTTACTGTTCGTGTCCTCTATTAGGAAAGATGAAGATATTTGTATTGCTTTATTCAACTCAAACGAAGCAGAATGACAAGTATAAATGATAACACAAGCATAATTTACGTACGTGTATGGACACTTGAACTCTGCATAATCGACACAATGGTGATTACAAAATACAGAGTGAATAATCAATACACTACAAAATGTGTTTACATTCATAACTGGATTCATTTTATTACTATAAGAAGAAGCAACAAATATGGATATTTTATGTATTATCAAAAAAGTGACATTTAATTGGTGGAATGAAGTTTTTATTGAAATATTTTTTATCCACTTTCATTATTTTGAACCACACGCCCTTCAGGGTGATCGTCACACTACCTTCATGTCGGTTGTTATCAATTGGCATTACGACATGAAGGTCTATCGGGAGAAAAACCCCTTCATTATATTTGTGATACAATTATCCTTATATTTATATCCATTATCCCTATTTCTTCATCACCATTAAGATTTACAAAAACGAGGCGTCCACCTAATGAAGCAGAAAGTAGGAAACAAGAACTTCACATGTTGCTATTCCCTTCTACAACCTGCCTCCATTCATCATTCATCTTAGGTTCATCTTCCATGCGGATCACACATATATGGAGACAACTTGAACAATATGAAATTTTGTTCCATAGATGTCTAACATTTCTGGAAATAGAAGACTATAGTGAAGACTAAAAAGAAAAAAGAAAACGTTAAAGTTAGAACATGTTCCATCTATCAATAAATTTGTCACTACTTAGTTTCAACATAAAGATTTTGTGAAACTCAAAAATTAGAATCTTTGATCAAAACATGACTTGTGAAATATTTAATCAATTTGATGTCTATTTTGTTGAAAACTTTCTATTGTATTGTTCAAAGTTCTTTCTGTTACAATATCTTAATTGATTGTACCTACGAAGAGGACTTCAAACTTATTTTGGGTAGCTTCTGGATAGGCGAAATCTGAAATAAAGAATAAAATATTGAATGATGAAATATAGATAGAAAACTTATCATCAACAAAATCAAATATTAAAAAATATGATCAATATAATTATTATTCATAAAATTATCAACAACATAAAATGCATAAACAGACGACTCCAAAAAAATATTTAAATTCTTAAATAACCAATCAATTAACAAGACCAAACAAAAATATAGGTACATGTAATGGGGTGATCTATACAATTAGCGGATAATGAATCAATTTAGACTTGATAGTGGTATTAAGCTTTATGACAATTCTAAAGGTCAAATATGTATAAATATGAACAGTCACAGTTCTTAATCCAAGAATTAATCTGTTAATATGTGCTCTGAGAAAATCTTGATATATCATCGGAATTTAAATATAGGTTGAAAATAGTTGTTCATAATGAATTTATATATGAATCTCTTAAAAATGTATTGTATATATAATCACCCCATAATTAATATACATTTATCAGTAATGATAAAGATTATGAATTTAAATATTTAACATTTTAAAAGGTTATACTTGGAACAAAACGTATGGAATTTCGGAATTATTTCAAATATATCCAACTTTTAACACGATTAGAGATACCAAAAAACATTCTTAGTATCAGCGGGGTTTGTTTTAGAAAGTTTCTAAAACGTATTTACTCATTTGGAAAGATAATATCGTTTAAACAAACTAATTTGTATAAGTGAATCTATAACAATTAGGGCACATTCAATCTTCTAGTCGAGGACACCTTAAACTCTAAGGGAACATTCAATCTTCTAGTTGAGAACACCTTAAACTCTAAGGGAACATTCAATCTTCTAGTCGAGGACACCTTAAACTCTAAGGGAACATTCAATCTTCTAGTCGAGGACACCTTAAGTGCTAAGGGAACATTCAATCTTCTAGTCGAGAACACCTTAAGTGCTAAGGGAACATTCAATCTTCTAGTTGAGAACACCTTAAGTGCTAAGGGAACATTCAATCTTCTAGTCGATGACACCTTAAATTCTAAGGGAACATTCAATCTTCTAGTCGATGACACCTTAAATTCTAAGGGAACATTCAATCTTCTAGTCGATGACACCTTAAACTCTAAGGGAACATTCAATCTTCTAGTCGATGACACCTTAAACTCTAAGGGAACATTCAATCTTCTAGTTGAGAACACCTTAAACTCTAAGGGAACATTCAATCTTCTAGTCGATGACACCTTAAATTCTAAGGGAACATTCAATCTTCTAGTTGAGAACACCTTAAGTGCTAAGGGAACATTCAATCTTCTAGTCGAGAACACCTCAAGTGCTAAGGGAACATTCAATCTTCCTATATGTAAATATAATAAACAAGTGAATTACACATTCAATCTTCTACAGATATTTTTAGGTCACTCAAAAGAAAGCTCTGGGCAATTCCACCGTGACGGACGCGGCATTCAGAACCATTTTTTATTTTTGAATGTGAATAAATATACAAAAGAATTTGGATACAAACGTATTTTAAATAGTGATATGTATGAAACATTCCTTTTTTTATTTAGGTATCAAACTTTTAATATCAGGGCCGGATAGATTGTCTAATTTTTACGTTCAAATGTTTATATGCATACTAAACAGAAAACGATCAGAAAAATTTAGAACTAATATTTTAGTTGTAACTAAGATCTTTTTTTGATTCAGTTCTATTCTAAATATTGCTCGCATTTATCTTTTTCACACTCATTAAAAAGTTGTGGTTTTTAATTCAATTTTAAGGCTTAGGAAGAAATCATTACTTACTGTTTTCATATAACAATCTCGTCTGAGTGTGTTTAACAAATAAATATTCCGTTCATAATAATTTATTGATCATATATATACATAAATATAAATTTAAATTTAATTAAATCCCTTTTTGAAAAGCGTGGCAGCTCAGCAGATGAAGCAAATTTTGTTTTATATTTTTTTAAAAATTGTCGTATTCTAAGCTTACATTATTTTTTTAAAGAACTCACCTGTTGTTTGTGGGGACTGAATAGTTTATACATTGTCACCGTTTGAAGAAGTTGAATTGTCACGTTTTGATGGAGTATACTCTATGTGACAATTCAACTTCTTCAAACTGCGACAATTTAATATCACAATTTTCTCAGAACAGATTGTTTCTTTGATTAAGATATCTAATCTCTAACCGTCTTATTAATACTTAGTTGACCTCCAACTATATTTCGAAACGGGATAAAGTGTGACGCAATAAAATTCAAAGTCTAAATTGATACGCTATCTATTTATTGTATAGATTAACCTCCCATAGTTTTGAAATGACTCAATTTCGGTTTAGTTAATGAGAGTTGAACTAATTTTTGCTTAGCGTGTGTTGATGCAAAATATATATGACTAACAATTTTTATCATTATGATTAGTTTACAGTTACATTATTCAATAGAAGATTGAATGTGTCCTTAGCGTATATAGAAGGTGTCCTCGAAAAGATGAAATGGCGCTAATCAAATTTTTAGTTTATTTTTATAGTATTTTATTAATTGTGTTACATGAAATTATAAAACATATTTTATTATAACAAATTGTGTTTCAAAAAGAATTTTTTTTACTGATACTTTTATTTTTATGACAATAAATTTATTATCTTTATTAGAAATATGAAAAATTATATTTTTTTCTACATTATAAATATGGATATAATTATTTTTTTAGTTTTAATTGTATTTACTCTTAAATAATTGTACCACACTAATAGATAAATTACTTAGATTAACATATCACATAACAATAATAACAATAAATGAAAAGTACTAAATTATTTTACAATTATGAAAATTTTAAAACATCATTAATGAAAGAAATTGGATCTGCCTCAGAGTCGCTGAATATTCGATGTTTAAAAACAATTTTAATTAAAGATTAATTATCCATCATGAATAAATGGGAACCAGTTCAGCTGAATATAAAAAATGAACTGTCTCGTTATTCCTGCTCATGAATGTTATAGGTATTCCTTATAGTTTTGTTGTAAGATGTATTACTTTTTGTCTTCTTCATATTCTCTGTTCTCTGTTCATTGCTTACTGTTTTTATATAAAAATCTCTACCGAGTCTGTTTTTTACATAAAAATTCTGTTCATAATAATGTATTGATCATATATTTATATATATATATAAATTTTAATTAAATTACTTCGCCTGAAAAATATATTTACTACGTTTTCTAAATTTTTCTTTATTTTCTAAAATAACTCCACTTTTGAAGTAGTTACTTGGATGGAGCTGTTATGTTACATTGTCCCATTTTGACGAAGTTGAATTGTTATCTTTTTAGATATGAAGGAGTGTTTCTTTAGATATTTTCACAACAAAAATAATCTACTAATGTTTATCAATACAAGTTATATATATATATAATAAACAAACCAAAATATTGTATCTTATTTTATAATTTTAATTGATAAACTATATATTTAAATATTGTTGTAATATGAATATAATTATTATATAGTGTTCTATTAATTTTAAGAAAATATAATTATTAATTTTAAGGATTAAAAGAGGATGTGTGAATAAAAATAATAGTTAAAGCAATACAATTAGGAAATACAAATACATGGATTAATTTCACAAAATTGTCTTTACATAGATAGTTATAGAAGTGTGAATATGATTGAAATTGTATTGTATAATTGTTTGGTGTCAAAACAATGTTTATTTAAAATTTAGTGTTAATTTATAATGCTCACCAAAAACAATTCATTGTTCAAAAAATGATGTAATTGATTTTCTAAAAAATAAAAATAGTTCAATTACCTCGGAATATTATTTTCTTGGCGAGTTTTTTTACTATCAGCTCAACACTTTCTAAAATCAGCTTGACATATCACTCTATATTATAGGGTACCGTCGATATTCTCTGAGTTGCATAAAAAGGGAAGTAGGAAGAAAATAATAATCATTGTTAATAAAGTAACAGGAAAACAATTAGAACTTTGTGTATTTATTGTGTGTAACGTTAGATATGCAATTTTAATTTTGTGCCATATAATGATTTTTAGTATACACGCATGTATTCAATTTGTTATGCTTGAATGAATTACCAACCCTGATGCAGAATTAGAACATCTTAAGGGAACATCATTAAAAACATCTATAGGGAAAAGGTATTTTTCCTGTAGATATGTTCCCCATCCTCTGACAAAAGTATCCAAAGGAGCAGCCAGGAGACGTTATGTGCATATTTAAGGCGAGGTGTAAAGAGAAAAAGTAATTGTACCGATCGTGCTTGGGTTGGCAGTGAAGAAGACGCCATATTTGTTAAAGGAGAACGATATCGGACAAAAAGGTGATGGTTACGGTGGCTTTGAATGTCTTAATAATGGAGGTTCCATCAATGATGGCAGGTATTTGGAATTTTTACAAAATATGACTGATATTTGAATGATATTTTAAATGATATTGCAACTGACGACAATGCAACAGCCCTCACAGCTTACCTAGTCCGTGAATGCACTGAACAAGATCATATATAGGATTGTTTTCGAAATAGGAATTCCTAAGAAGAAAACATGTGATTGAAAACTTTTTATGAATTTCTAAATTCTCTAACAGATTGCAGTCAAATTCTCAAAAGAATTTGAATGTCTCAAATATCACCTCCTTCAAAATATCATTAAAGCTTGTGGTGACTATCAGTATTAAATCGGTATAATATGTGTATAAATATTTGTAATTAAGTTGTTTATAACTAACTGTTTACGACTAGATTGTATGCGAATTATTTTTGTTGAGTAACTATATTTAAATAAAAAATTACTAAAAACGCCTATTACGAATAAAAACTTGATGTGACGTGTAAATATGTTCATCTAAGCAATAATGCTTTCCACAAAACAATTCGATTTATTTAACTAATGAAAAATATGAAGAGCGTTAATTGACGTACTTAAAATTCTGTTTGTAATTAATAAGCACAGTTCAACATTTTGTAACATTGATCTTTAATCTTTAACCATCACGCGTATACTATACTGCAGGTATGTTTTGGTCCAGCCAAGCCTAAAGTATGTGTCATGATGGTTATAAGTGGTGATATAAACATATAACAATTTGAATAAATACGACGTGTAAATTACTTGACCTAATATTATAATTTAATACATGTTTATAAATTTAATGAAATTATGCTTGACAAAATAATTTTAATATAATGTGTATACCAGAAAATACTTAAATATAGTAGTCATACCAGGGACTACTATTAAATATGTGTGTATTGTGTATGTATTAAAAAAAATTAAATGTGAATAATTATAAAAATTTAATCAATCGTAAATATAAAGATCTTTTAGGATATCTAAAGCTAGATAATAAAAACAAAAATTTAATATTAATTACATAAAATAAAAAATTAAGGTAATCATTATATATAAAGACAAAAACAACAATACGTCGGCCTATATAGGGTTGTAGAATTGAAGTAAATTAATTAAATATTATGAATACGGAATGGCTTACACAACAGATATTGTTATGAAGAGACAATATTTTTGCAATATAGTTGGGTTATGAAATGTCTAGTGAACGACAATTTGTGTAAAAAATGTAAATTATTTGGAAAAAATATTAAAACCGGTTTAATAAACTTTTTAAATAAAAAGAAGACGAATTATTGCTTATGAAATTTTAAGGATATTAAAATATTAAAAAAATATTTGCTTGCGCCAAGGGAGTATTAAGTTCCACAGACTTGTTCAATTGGTATGCAGAAACGATCATGGGGTTCGCGTTGGATGTATGACGTTTGGTGGGCAGCTCGTCATTGACAAAACATCCGCTACGCTGACTATACGACACTGGAAACAACGTCGAAACTGAAAATGCAAGTACTTGTCGATAAAGTAGTAGACGCAAGTGAAGAAGCTGAATTGTTCCTGAACGTTGTAATAGAGTCGGAGGAAAACTGATCGACATCGTTGGAGAAAGCAGAAAAAGCCAGACTGCCAATCGCATGGAAAGCACCCGCTGACATGACTAATCTCTAGAAATCATACGATTTTTAAATCGACACGATGAAGGATGCGTCTCATGAACTAGCTAGTCTTCTGTATTGCGCTGTACGGCTCAGAAAGGTGGACGGTGTCTCATACAATATAGCTCTTGAATAAACGCCACGATTATAAACTTGGATAATTTTCTAAGCTCATACTAAGTAGTTTCTAAATTTTATATGTTATTTTTGCTAGGGCTGGTGTTGGCGTATATAAATGTTTCAGATTGGTTGGAGAGATTGGGTCACAAAAGGAAATGTAAAGAAACCGAAAAGTTTAAATTATGTCAAACATTAATGACCAAAAGCCGCTTGCGTGACCAAAAAGACCGAGATGGGAAGTTGGATAAGATTACGCGGCGGCAGAGGTAGACCGAAAAGGCGCTAAATAGCCGGCATCAAACGAATTACAGAGGTAACGCTAGGTCGAAGGCCACAAAACAACATCAGACGCCTTGATCGACTCCACAAAAATAATACAAATAAATTCAAAAACATGTGTTAATTAATTAGTATTTGATCTTTTTTAATAACCCAACGGTAGTACAATTAACCTAGCTGATAATTCTTTGTTATACCCAATATATCGATATTATATGGGATAGTAATTAATTACAAATTATTTTTTAAATGTGAAAATAATAAAGTTATTTGAAAAATCTGTTTTTAAAATCAGTGAATAAGAATATTCAAAAATAATTTGATAGTATGACTGTATTTTATACTAAGAAATAAATTTGTCCTTACAATAATTATAATTTATCTAAAGCAGTTTTGTTTGAATAAAAAATAACTATTAAACTCACTTTTAATATATATTTGTTAAGCTGCATCAATAATTTAAATAGTTTAACCGCAGTTTACAAACTACTTCTTTCGTTTATAAGATTCGTTAAAATATTTAGTATGACTGAAACAAAAAAAGCATGGAAGCTGCGTATGTTATACTACACTATCTCTTTAATGTTGTAACATAAAAATATTTGTTAAGAAAAATTGACTTAGTTTTTTTGATATTATTCTTATCATTTTAGTAACAGTGGTCTAATTTTCTGGAAATGCATTTATTTACAGCCAAATTTGTCCTTATGTAGGATTCCAATCTGTTTTTAAATTATACTTTTTGCATACAATTGTTTGTAAAAATTAATTCTCTGTAATTTAATTATCTGTTTTTATACTAAATTTAGTCAGTTACTAAAATTAAATTATATACAATATTTATTTGTAAATGTATAAATCATTGTATTTGTAGGATATGTCTGCCAAATATGCATGACTTTTTTCTATGGCAACTGCATATATACACACTTTATATATAAAATTGGGCTCTGCAACCCCAAGATCTTAGCAATAACTGCCATTGAAAAAATTCTGCAAATATATGACTAAGTTTTTATTATCCGCCAAATTTGGTTAACACATAACAGTCTATTAATTTGGCATTAATAGAAAAACCAAATTTGGGGTGTTTTCCTTTACTACTATTAGCCAACCAAATATTCATATATTTTATTTTAAAGAATATCTGACCAAATACTAAAAAATTAACAACAGTAAATTTTATTTTTTAATTGAGTAGTATATTTTAGTCATAATTTTAGTCACTATTTATTTCTTATATTATAGATAAGGTTTCACTTGGTAATATAAAAATAATTTTTTTTAAATTATAATATATGCCTACTGTGTGTATCACTAATTCAACATATTAAACCTATTCTGCCAAATTTTCTGCTTATTTTGAATTTTATTTAATTTACAAAATTTATATATAAATACTGAAATCAGATTTAAAATAAATAATTTATTTTTTGCCAATTTCTTTAATGTATAATCATTTCAATCTATTTAAATATTTCAAAAGTTTTTTGCTGGTCATTTAATGTAACATAAATATTGCAATTTTTTATTTTTTCAATTGCTATTTTTGCCATAATTTGCTAGTGTATTATATATATACAATATATAAAATAATATTATATAGAATTGTATTGAAAAACAATAACATGAAAATTATATTATGAAATTCATATACATGTCTCATTGAAGTTGGTTGAAAGTAACATAGTGCTTTGAAATTGATTAAAATAATTACATGATTGTATTCATCTCATTACAATGTTTTTAAAAAATCAAAATATGTTATGCTTATTAGTTTTAGTCAATCATAAATTATATTCCAAAGTTAGCACAAAAGTTAATTTTACCAGTTTTTGATAAATCATTAAATATTTATATTATGAGGGTGGGCAGAGTGCTAAGATTTCAATTTAGATTATGAAGTGGGTACATACTTTCTCATTTCTTCTCTTGAATTTGAATTAACATTATAATGTGCAAATCATTTGAAATTTTAAAAATAGCTACTGGTCGCATGTCAATCATTTCCTGCAGCCAATATATTATCTTTAGGAGAATACTAAGATAGCTTCAAGAAACCCTATTTCATATTTGTATTAGTACTGTATTAAGTTAATCTAATACTTATGACAGCTTCAAAAAATGACCCCCTGTACTAAAAGTTATGTAAAAGAATATATTTATTAAATAAATATAGTGGCAGATCCAGGAATTTTGAAAAGGGGGTGCAAAATTTTCTAAATAGGCATTTTTACTAGATGTTAAAAAAAGTAAAGTAACAATCTGTGAACTACTGTAACTACAATATATATTTCTATAAAAACCAACATATTAGTGAGAATTATTATTATATAACATTAATAAGAAATTAAACATTCAAGTTTCATAATACCTGTAATTGTGTATTATATATTATATTTAAAAAATAATACAATGAATTAGTAGATCATAACATGCAGGGGTAGATCCAGGATTTTATGTGAGGGGGGCGGGACATCTTACAGGGATACCATATAGTAGATATATAATAATATATATTTATTTATTAGGGGTATAACTTAAAAATTAAATTATAGGGCGCACAGTGTATGCAGTACAGCATGGAAATTTATATGGCTAAATCACAGCATATATTATTTCTGTATCAATTACTGACTTTGGTATTGAGGCAGTGAGAGAGTTATAATGTATTCTATGTTAAAATACAAAAGATTTTCTGTACGATAATTTAATCGCGTGCCGCTGACCAATCAGATTTCATTTTCCAACCTTCATTGATTTTATTTTTTTGGTTTTAGCCAACTTTTATAGCCAGTGACATATCTTGCCTATTATCAAATAAATTATTTATTGTGCTATTCAGATTGAAAATACTAATTAAAAAAGTAGTATCTGTTGCATGTGTACCAAGCCACCATAATAATGACATTTGTATTAGGGCTGTTCATGAGAAAATGCTTATGTTTAGAGGTTTAACTTTTATTATAAAAAGGACAATGGACATTTTAAGACGAAAGGGGGGGGCACATGCTGACCGCCCTCCCCCTGGATCTGCCATTGAAATAATTCAGAAATTTTTATTTTTGATTGAAAATAAATGCTTCTGTAGTACCATACATAATCACTATACCTACTATATGGAAGAAAATTATTTGTTAGTACATGAAAGATAATATTATATAGATATGAAATTAAATTAAACCCCACCACACTATTATGATATCACAAATATTTATCAATGAATGAAAACAAGTATATCATTTTCATAGCTTTAAAGTACAAAATATAGCATTCATATAGAATAATACTTCATTTGATAGATAGCTAGACAATATAATAATAAACCTTTTCTATAACATTCATCTCAACAGGAGGGATTATATGGGTCTTTCTACCCCATACAGGATACTGTGAGTAATTATAATTGAGAGCATGCTTATTACAAATTTGGCTGCTCTTGATTGCATATATAACTGTTGTGAAAATAGAATAACAATAATAATAACCTAATTATACAAGGAAAGGTAGGCAGAAAAAACTAACTATTTATTTGAAAATATTTATACCAATCAAATTTCAGTAATATATGTAAATTTGGACAGTAAGAGCATTCTAAAAATAGCACTTGGGAATTAAAGAAATTTTCTATAAACCAATGAAATTTCTTTCCCCTTTTACCAGCAGCTATTGTAAAGTATAGTGCTATTCACCCACTGGCTATTGCTAATATGTATTTCCTATCTCCACAGCAAAAATCAGCTCATTTGGTTGCATAATAAAGAGTCTGTTTATCTTGGGTCCACATTGGATCCAAGCTGCTGGGTGGATGCACTTATATCTTAGCTCCCCATTGGACCCAAGCTGCTGGGTGGATGCACTTATATCTTGGGTCCACATTGGATCCAAGCTGCTGGGTTAGTGCACTTATATCTTGGGTCCCCATTGGACCCAAGCTGTAAAGAAGTTAAATTCAGCAGAAAGGTTATAATAAACCTTTTCTGCTGATTTCAAAATAATATATTTACTACTGAAATTTTATATAATAAGTTTTTGTTTATAGATAAATATATATAATAAGTTTTGTTATTTTTAGGATTATATTTTATATAAAATAAAATTCAAAAGCGGCAGAGAAATTGGCAGAAAAGGTTCTATACATCTTATTCATATGTTTTATTTATCAAATAATACAATAATGTAATGTTTAATGCAATAATTTAAAAACTATAGTTTAAAATAAAATTATTTTGTAAATATACATTACTAATTTTGTAAATATTAATTCAATTTATTTGGGGTTCTTATTATTGACCTTATCAATACCCATATACTTATAAATATTGTTATTATCTTTCATAGTTAAGAAACTATAACCATTTTTATATCCCAAACAGATATGGATACAGGAACCATATCAACTTCAAATAAATATTTTAACAGAATATATTATATAATTATGTTTATAATATTAATGTATTATTTATAGATATCATATTTTAACTGTCTCACATGTAATTGAATTTTTGAAGGAACAAGCAGATGTATATATCATTTATTTACAGAATTATTATTTGGATGACATGAGATTATAACATATAATATTTGATAATATATCTGTTTAAAATAGAGAAAAGCAAATATTGATCTAGATAGCCACTTAAGTAAAAATATTGAGGTGGCTAACACCTGCTCTTTATTAAACATAAAACATAACATTTTTGGTATTTTTATTTTATTCAATATTTCTATTGTAAGTAAGGAATATCATTTGACAAAACACTAACTTGTTACCCATTTATCATATGCTCTATAAACAAGACATCAAAGAAAAATCTACCTAAGAGTTTTACATTATCAAAGTTATATTCATAATATAAAAATATTAATAAAAAAAACAGAATACTATATAAATGTTGATATTTACATTTAACATAATTGTTATAGTTCTGGAAAATGTGAAATTTTGTATAATTATGCAGATATAATTTAAATATATCAGGGAATTTTGTCACCTAAATTCTCAAAGTATTATGTTGCTATATGGTTGTTTTATTTTACTTACACATTAATTTTCCTTTTGATAGTATAGATTTATTATCTAGGAGATATTAATATCCAAGGTGATATAAATTTTTACAGGAATTTTTTTAAATTACAATATTTATAACCTTGCATTTAATATAGCTTACAGTATGTCATCTCTGTTTACACCAAAACAATTTTGAATTTTAATTCACTATTATTTGTTATATTTATTTCAGGAATAGTCATATTACACTTATGTTACATATATTACATTTTACATTTTATATTACATTACTTATATTACATATATGGCAAAGTCATATTACTCTAAAGAAAGGGAATATGCAGAAAAATTCCTCTTGTATAGTAATTTGGTAAATCAGTAAAGGATGACTCTAAATTCTTTTGGATGTTCTATTTGTGCTGGAAAGTCTATAGCTTTAAGTAACATGGGTGTCAGAGCAAGATATAGATTGTTGGCATTCAGGGTTCGTACAGATCCTTTAAAGTCTTAAAAGTCTTTATATTTTGAAAAATTTTGAAGAAAGTCTTTACAAGTCTTTTTTTATAAATATATATTTTTTTTATAACAAATATGTATATCACATTACCTACTACATTCCTTTAAATTGATACTATTCCATGAATATTTTTACTTGTTTTTATGTTACTAAATTATTAATATATGTTTAAAAAATTTCTTTTAGTCAAATTGTCTTTAAAAGTTTTTAATTTTTTATTAGAAGCCTGTACAAACCCTGAGCATTGACAGGAAACAAATTCATGCCTTAGCCTAAGAGAGGTGTTCCAGTGCATTCCATGTAGCCCTGCAGATTGCAATCAGAAATTTGATATATTGTCTGGGATCTCAGAGGGTTTTAATCAAAATTTTGGTGCAAAATGTTTGCTACTTTTATCAAGTAATATCATCCATGGTATGATCAAATATGTAAGTCTTAAGTTGCAGAAATTGTACATTATTTTTTATGAGCATTTTAGTGTTTTTCCATATTAAAGAATTGGAGAAACTTTTATGATTTCCACCCAATTTTCATGAAAAATATGGTGTAAAATAAATATAACATATAAATATATTGGATTCATAAATAATAAATTTTTTATTGCTATGCATGTTGATTTTACATTACAGTCTATTATTATAAATTTCAAAATTTATCTAAATGACATAAAATTATATCAATATATTACTGCATGAATTACATTTCATATATATTTTCATTAAACAATAAAACATTTAAAAATATATACTAATTTATATACTTCCATATATAATGAATACTTACTACATATAAGATTAGATATGTAGTAGGCAGTTGGCTCCCACCAGCTATGCATAGGTATATATAGGATTATTAAATGTATTGTATAAAATATATACCTTTATATATTATTGATAAATTTAAGTAAGCATATATGTTTGACTTATGCTCTGGTTGATAATTATAAGGGCAGTCATGACCATGAATATAGGTTCCCTTGAGTCAATTATGCAACTATTACATAATAATGTAATTATATTCTGTTATAAGAAAACTTGACTCAATTATAATTAAATAAATACCACCTTGTTGAGAATATAGCAATGATGATTACATAATTCACAAAACCATGCTGAACACACATAGTTTTGACCACTACCAGCTGACAAGATTAATTTTAATGTTATATTTTAGAAGGTGAAGATGCAGGTGGGGTATGAGATGCACATTTCCCCCTCTCTGAAAAATTGTGCTCCTGGTGCTACACCCTTCTGATCTTGTGTGTTTTTTACATAAAACGTTTCACTCAATATCTTGATATTTCATTATTTTGTAACCATTCTGTGTTATTTATTTTCATATTAATAAAAAAACTAATGTTACTTTATGTTAACATTTTGTAGAAGAATGTGTGGCTCACTCCCCTGGTTTAGTCACATGTCTTTCTTTTGGCCGAAAATCGGGTCGGATAATGGCTACTGGAGGGGAAGATAAAAAGGTGAACATGTGGGCGGTTAGTAAGCCGAGCTGTATCATGAGTCTTGGAGGCAATACATCTTCTGTTGAGGCTGTTGAATTCAGCCAAGAGGAAGATAAGGTAGCCGTTGGTACATTGTCTGGTTCTATTCGACTGTGGGATCTTGACGAGGTCAAAAGTGAGTTGCATTAGGATAAATAGAGATCAAAACTGTTTTTATAATTGCTAATAGTTTTTGTTTATATTGATAAATATTATCCATTTTTATTTTTCTATTTTAAAATGGATGAATATGTTAAGTTGCTGTGGTTATTATATCCAAAATGTTGCTTTTAATTATTAACATTTTTCTATAAATATAATTAATATATCATATGTTGAAGTTTTAGAATTGTCGGAAAATTATCCCAGATATTTGTATCAGAATGATACGTACGGTATCATTTTTGGAACTATTTTAATGAGCTGTAGCAGTGTGTCCCAGAAGTTACCGTCGAACTATAAAACTGAAACATTTTAATCCAAAATAGCATATTTAAATATGTCCTGATTAGTTATTACATCAGTTAATAGTATTACAATTGTTTGTAGAGTAATATTGTTTGATGCAAAAAATTCGCGCTCGAAATGTAGTCGTTATGATTCACAAAACTGACAGGAAACTGCTTTAGTACTTACATAATATATGCGCCAATTCTTTGTTCTTATTGTGACAATCTATGTCGATTTTTATGGTTTAACTCACTGGTGTTTCAATTTAAATATACTATTTTGGATTTCAGTGTTTTAGTTTTAAAATTCGACTGTGACATCTGGGACACCCTGTATCATTTGATAACTTATTCAAGCCGACAGTAATCTTTCATTTCCAAACTGTCAGACTAACAAGATTAACTAACAACAATATGACTAGCGTTGTCTACATATAAAGCTATGCGATAATTGCACCATAATACCAGTAAGAATCATACAATGGTCATCGTGTCATCAATTGTATCCATATAAGGTGTTCTTATAATAGAACTTGACTGGTCGTAACATATATTCACAATATATTTAACTTGACCAATTTGAATAAAAATACTGTTGAAATAAAGGTTTGGTTAGGTTTACTAATTCCACAGACAATAAGACACCTTTTAATTCTACTAAATTAAGAATGTCAGTCAACAATTTTAGCTCGATTGATTTTAGGGGATTATTTTCGTTCTCAATCTCGCATTAAGTTATGGATATTACCTGTCTTTTATAATCTTTTATTTTAAAATTACATAAATGTATTTTATTAAAATTAAATTCCCGCACAAAGGGAACAATTCTCGGTCTAAGCTTAGCGCATGTTCATTGCATGCAAGGATAATATAATTAAGTAGGGAAGACATAGTACATGGGGGCACGTGGCAGAAATTAATGATGCTGATTTAAATGAATTTAACATAAAATATTTGCTTTCAGACTTATATTGATGTCTAGTAATTAATTAAAATAGTGCTTGATAATTTCAATAAAAGTTTTTACTGTAGTTTGAGGAAAGTCATTCGAGGAGAACCCATTAAGGGATTCTAATTACGCTTTCTTATTCTTTGAAAATTGTATTATTTACAAAATTTTTACAAAAAACACCAGAAAAATATGGTTTTTGAAATTAAATTTATTTTAAAATGTTTGAGGTATTAAAATATTCTATTAGATTTATTAAAATGATAGATTAAGGTGTTTCCATGAACAATTGCACAAATTGTTTTGTTTCGGTTTTTATATTGAGGCAGTTGGTCTCATTTAACTATATTTCCCATTTGTATTTTGTGGCAGTTGGTGTCATTTAACTATATTTCCCATTTGTATTTTGTGGCAGTTGGTCTCATTTAACTATATTTCCCATTTGTATTTTGTGACAGTTAATGTCATTTGACTATATTTCCCATTTGTATTTTGTGGCAGTTGGTGTCATTTAACTATATTTCCCATTTGTATTTTGTGGCAGTTGGT
>JAUZNC010058661.1:16985-47964 GCA_034780395.1 Vannuccia rotundouncinata
ATTTTGTGGCAGTTGGGGTCATTTGACTATATTTCCCATTTGTATTTTGTGGCAGTTGGGGTCATTTGACTATATTTCCCATTTGTATTTTGTGGCAGTTGGGGTCATTTGACTATATTTTCAGTCTGAACTTGATCACAGCCTAATAAAAGCGATTCAATTCTTTATTTCAGTGGTCAGGGCCCTATCTGGTCATAAAGCCAGTGTCAAATGTCTAGATTTTCACCCCTACGGTGAATTTGTGGCTTCTGGCTCCGTTGATTCCAGTGTCAAGGTATGATGGCCATTCTTGTTCATTCTTTTTCAAATTCAAGCAATAGATGTTTCCCTCAATTTATCTTGCTTTCTAATAAGTGTAAACTAATTATGATTTTATGTTCATTTTTGATTCAGACTAGTTTATACTATTATATAAAAATGTCTAAAATGTTGGTATTAAAAATTAATAAATTTCTGTTAAATTTTTGGATGGTTCGATAGTTTCGTTACCATCTTATGAAATTGTATTTAATTAATTCTGATCATTGTAAAATCGGTCAACTTATCTGTCATCAATAATATTCAAAAACTTTGATTAATGAAATTCCCTTTTCTCGTATTTAATTACTAAATCGATAGTTTAATTTTCTTTAATTTATACGATGGTGTTTGTGTACTTCCACTGTCTTTAGTGTCGTTTTAGTGTCTTGATTTATTCATATTTCTCAAATGTTTATTGGGTGCAGCTGTGCCATAAAAATGTGAACCATAAAATAGAATTCAACATTTTTATTACTACATTAAATAATATAGTATAAATAATAAAAGTATATATTATACTTTTTATTATTTGTCAGAGTTAAATTTTGAAATATAAATAGATTATTTACTAACATTTCAATTCTGATTCCAACTTGTTATTTTAGCTATGGGACATCAATCGTAAAGGCTGTATCTACACATATAAAGGTCACACCGGTGCTGTCAATGTGCTTAGATTCTCTCCCGATGGCAAATGGGTGGTTTCGGCTGGTGACGATGGAATTATCAAGGTAAGTGTCAGGACTCATTGTGCAATGTGGGCTGCCTCATTGAATTTGGTAAACAATACGGATACTTTGTGTATTGTGTTGTAATTTATATGTATTTGCCATGGTAATTGTTATATAATTATCATCCATTACCGGTTCGCGTGTTCAAAAAGGAATTCTCACTAGTCTTTTAAAATGATTTGTTAATGCAAGTAATACATTTTGATTTGATTTTTGATTATTCATAAACTTTTATTCTACTTTTCCAATTCATGAGAACCATTTTCTGCAATGATTTATATTCACTAGAGATGTATTTTACCTCCATTAATTATTATCTATAAAAGTATTTGATAAGAGGCTGTGCATCTCACGGAATGTAGATGCCACTTTTTATACACGAGGTCTCTAGAAAGGATTCTTTCTTCAATTTAGAATGAAATTAAGTAAATGCAATTAATCAGTCAGTTAGATCTGTTTTACTTCTAATGTTCACTCTTCCCTCCTTCAGTTATGGGATCTGTCTGCAGGCAAACAGCTCACCGAGTTCACACAACACACTGGACCAGTGAACTGTGTAACCTTCCACCCGTCCGTTCTCTTGCTAGCCTCCGCATCCAATGATCGTACGGTAAAACTCTTCGACCTGGAGACCTTCACGATGGTGAGCAGTACTGCAGAAGACTCACCCGCACCTGTAAAGAGGATTGCCTTTCACCCGGAAGGTGTTTGTATCTATGCTGCAACTGCAGATCTGCTAAAGGTAGCCAGCCGGCTTTGTCTTGTTGTTAACCTTCCCAAGGGCGCAATTTGATTATCCTTGAATGCTATTCCACCTGTTAGATATACTCATCGGAGCCCGGTGAATGTATGGAATCAATTGCGGTCGGTTGGAAGTACAATGGTGTCGCTGATATGGCCATGGATCCCAGATTTAATCAATTGATTGGAGCTAGTATATCCCAGTCTGTTGTCACCACCTATGTCGTGGATGTCAAGAGTTGCGCTCCCTTTGTACAACCTGCTGTACAATTGAGAGAGGTATGTGTATTTATTAAAATTCATTGCGAACAAATTTAATGTACTATGTTGTTTATTGTTTGCTCATTATTTTTAAACCTGGTATTATTTCTATTTTATAAAGAAAATATTCATTGTAATGATATGAACTGGTTGTACATTCTAATTATTATTTTAAAGATTATTAATTCTCATTTTTCTATTAATATAAAGTACAAAATAACATGTAATGCATCTTACTACTATTATATTTAAAGTAGTATCACCATTATTTATGATTATTTTTAACTATTATTAAACTATATTTAATAATAAACAAGATATTATATTAGTTAAGACCGTACATATTAACGAATGAAAATTAGTGCGCATGCCAATATTTCAATGTTGATATCTTGCTCTTGACCATAAAGGCTCGAGGTGGCTCATCGGATCGACCTTACACACAAAGTGGAGCTGCAGCAGTCAATTCACAACGGAAGAGTTTCATTAAGGCAAACACTAAAGCCACTCCACGGGAACAGGTATACATTTATTCAAGTTTTTTTAAATAATTATTATTGTGTTTCATCTATTCTTTCATAATACATAAATTTAACTAGATTTGTGTTTTTCTGGGTTTATTTCAAATGTATGAATCTTGATTGCACATAGAAAACCGTTGTGAAAGAATCATTGATGTCGCTAACGCTATCCATGAGTATAACTTTCAATTTGTCGCAATTAACCATTATATTAATGTTACACATGACCTGTAATATAATCTATTCGGTTACTTATGTAATAGTATCCAAAAATTGTATTCACCTATACTACTTTAAAATTTATAAGTAGTACCCAATTTCCAGCGAAGAATATTTTACATTATTTTTTTAACACATTACATTTTATTTTATAATTTTTAAAACATTTTTTTTTACTAAGTCATGCTTAGTCACTTTTTTAGTATGTTCTGGAATAGTTTGGCTTTAATATTGGTGTATAAATCTTGAAATATGTTATTCCACCTTACCAACCTAACATTGAACAGATATTATAATAATATTACGACAAAAATGATTCACAAAATTTTATGACTAGATATTTTTTATAAAATAGCATCATAGAAATCACTAAAAGATTTAAAATGTTACTTTTCATAATTACAAAGTCTTTCCAATATTTAATTGATTGTTTTTTTAAATGAATTAAAGATTTTAAGTGGTAGTAACTAATTTAAAGAAACAGTTTTAAGATTTTCTTATTCGCTTCTGTAAATCATTAGTTAAACTGTTCATCTGTTTTGTCATGGTTACTCCCTAGGCCGACACGGACTCCCCGGAAACTGTCGGGGACCCTGACGAACCCGAAGTTCTCGTTATTCAGGATCCAATTGAGTACAAACGAGTGTTTCGACCTCGTAAGACCTTAAACCGGTCGCCGACACAAGACGGCTCTGATGACGAACCTTTCGCGCCTCCTTCCTCTGTTGAAGGTCCGTTCTTTGTTTTATAACTTTCCAAATAGGACACAAACTAAATTTAAGGACATTTTTTTATTATTTTGTAACGTTCTTTCTATGTTAGATGTTATTGTGCTGTCTTCTTCAACAGTGTGACATTTATCGGTTTGATTCTTTGTATTAGTCACCTCTTCTTACGAAAGGTAGGCTCCACTTTCAACCTACTGTCAAAGCTAATTTGCACTTTTTTTTATAAAAACTTGAATTATTGGCACCGATACACGTCGACCTTACAGCACAGGACACCATGCCAATTCTCACTGCCTGCCAATATTTCCCTCGCCTGCGCGCACTCCTTATTCGTTGCTAGTTCTCTCCCATAGAGAGTGTGCCATTCAATTGCGTGGGATTTCTTGCCAAAATCTTGAAAGAGGACGTTATATAAATATTTAAATGGGTATTTCGAAGTAAAGATTCGTTCTTTTTGGATCCATTTCTTATTTTAAGAAGTGCTGTTCTGTTCTATATTTGGAGAAAGAAGGTGTGACGCGCAGGTTGTCCATTAACCAGGATTTCGCTTCTTTTCCGAATGTTTATTAATAAACTATCCATTAAGTGGAGTACCTACGGCCTGATCGTGTGCTCGCTCGACTTATAGTTCAAATTAAATTGTTGCATATTCTCAGCGCAGCGAAAACTGGTCAACAAAGACCCAAAGCTCTTTGTCTTATCCTGAGCTCCATGTATGGGGTCGTCTGGGACCTACTGATTAAATAATTATTATGATGCGTATGTTTACAGTCGCGTGTGCTTACCAGGTTGACACCCACTGTCCCAGATAATGGATGGAGTGGCGTATGGGTATTGTCAGATGTTATTTGGAAAAATACACTTGACATGGGGTATTTATATTACTGTGGATTCTACCACGCATTTGCCAAATACATTTGATACTTTGTTTCGTTAGTGATCGGAAAGCCAGGCGAGTTTATCCAGAACTTGATCCCGAATAGGACGGCATGCAATGCAGACTCCAAGCAGCAACGATGTGACTAATACATCAGTAAATATTATCTTGTGGAAAGCTTAATTGTGTCATTTCCTTTCTTTCTCTCTCTCTCTTAAGCCCCGTTTAATACGACGTGGTAAACAAAGCCAGTTTTGTGCTCCTGTGTTTTGTGTCTGGAGGAGTATATCTAGAGGATGATGATAGCTGTCCCTGCCAGGGAGATGCATGACTCAGACTGGGGGAGTAGGGGAGGCGAGGTATTGCCAGATTGTTGAAGTTATCGGTTGAGAGAAACTCGGCTAAGATGTTATTGCGTAGGCATGCCATTTCCAGGGAATCTTTCGGTAAACAGTAATTCATGCAATACACGCTTCCTCCCTCACTCCTTTGATATGCAGCAACCTGCAACATGCATGACTGTGTGACACTATTTATGGTGATCTCCGGTTGATTTATAGTTTCGCGGTTAAATATAGAGTTATCGGAGAAGGAGAGAGAGAGAGCTATGGCATACCAAATAGTTTATAATGTTCACACTGACACAGGTGGGTGGCTAAAACGTTGTTAACATTATTCGATTTCGGTTGTCTAATTATGGTTCAGGACAGTTCTGTATCTCAATTGATTCATCGTTTAATCATTCTTTGAAAATTAGTTTTATCGATTTATTACTAAGAAGTTAATCATTATGGTGTTAAAAATCACTTTCTAAGTGTTAATGGGAATAAATTTGATGTTTCAGCAGTGCCCAATCGGTACACTCCCGCCCAACAAGTGGAGCCTACCCCCCGGGCAACTAGACCAGTGGAGCCCGCCCCGAGGACCCCCAAAGCGGTGAATGAAGCCCCCTCCAAGCCCAGGTCCCCTCGAGCCGCGGCTGTGGTTGCTCCGCTCCCCTCCACGCCTGCCAACGTCACCTATGACCAGCCACGACATGGAGTGGACGTCGATGATTTCTTACCGGTACAGCTGCACTTAAAATTCTCCTTTTTTCAGATATTAACATCGCAAAAAACTGGATTCGTAAAAATAATGGTCACAAAGTGTTTTTTGTGCAAGTTGGTGTTTGTAACTGCCGTAGTACAATATACTACAATAATAGGTAGTGTACTTTTGATAGACAGCCCACCAGAGCCCGAACAAGAGTGGGTGGGAGGAAGTATGAGTCATTCGGAGGGTTTTTTTCTTCTACTGAGTTGATCCAGTGCTGCACTGTGCTGTGACGAGGAAGAGTCATAGCGCTGAATCATTAGTTCCGTGTTCTGATGAGGTGAAAGTTGCCTGACTGCCCCCCCCCCATGTGAGAGAGAAAGACACAGACAGACGCGTCGGTGAGATATTCATTACTACGTCATCAATCAATATTGGCTGTCACGTGACCCAGAATACGTTGCGTCTGTTAGCCTTATTCTTGGACAAATTGAGAAAATTATTTAGAGATTTCCCTTCGCTAGCTTTTATTTATCTCGTGCTTTGAAGTCTTTCAACCTTGCAGGGTTAATAATTCACTTCAAAGTGTGTCAATCTTATGAGCAGGCACCGTAAAATTGATTTGGACTTCACATTTGACATCCGTAAGATTTGTCCTGAGCTTTGCTGAATAGTAATTAGGGGCCTGTGAACGGTTTGTCAATTATAGATTCGGTATTAAGATACTTTTATAATTAATTATTTCCTAAAAGTTGGGGTTTTTATAGGCGTGCAAATATTTTTAATATTACAGAACATTTATTTTATGAATAATTAAATTTATATTTGTAGTAGTTATTGAAAGGGTTTCATGATTTTGTTAGATTGTATTCCTTTCATTATGCTAATATAGTTAACATAGTTTTTCCATCATATTAATTGATTTATTCCTATTATTATATTTCTTACAGTTAAAATAGTAAATATTGTTGTATTTTTATTAATTTTTGTTTTATTTCTTAAACATAATATTATATTTTTCATTTTGACTGTTGATAAAGTCTATAAAGACGAAAGGCCTCCAGTTTTTATTAAATAAATTTGTTTTAAAACTTTAAGTCCGTGGTTCTATTTATCATATCCAATATTTAATGCAGTTTGAAACAGTTGAACACCCCCTCACCTCCTCTTCTCGGTTGTCTCTTGTTCTCTCAGAAAGCGGAAGTTCCTCCCAGAGGCGACGGTCCCGCTGCCAACCTCACCGAAGGAGAAGTGTTTCGCCGGTTGAGAGAACCGCACGAGTCCATCACCCTAGCTATGGCCGCCCGGCAGAAGAATCTGACCACCGTTCGGCTCATGTGGTCCAGAGATAACATTCGCACGGCCCTCGAGTCCGCGGTCTTCATGAACGATCTGGCCGTGCTGGTCGACCTTCTTGGTGTTCTGGTGCAGAAGAGGTGGGTTAGGACTGTTCTCTGGAATTGTTTGTTCACCATTTTATTGTCTGCTTTCTTTTGTTACAGCTCGCTGTGGAGTCTTGATATTGCCGCATTCCTCCTGCCTCACTTACACAAGCTCATTAAAAGCAAATATTCCAGGTACCTACGATCTTTATACCATGACACGGTTTCATATCTTTTATCATGAAATATGATCCATGGGATGATCAAATATGTAAGTCTTAAGTTGCAGAAATTGTACATTATTTTTTTTATGATCATTTTAGTATTTTTCCATTTTAAAAAATAGGAGAAATTTTTTATGGTTTTCACCCAATTTTCATGAAAATGCACATTTTAAAGAAAATAATGATGTTATTCACACTTTTGAATAAATATATGCATATTATTTTGTTTATCTAAATGTTTTCAACATATTACAAGTGAAATTACATTAAAAAATCAGGCTAATCATTTTCCAGAAACCTTTTATTATTAGTACTTAAGCCTATTTTAGGCATATTTTAGCTTGAGAACCAATATTCAAATGCTTCTAGAAAATAATTAGTTTGATTTATCCATATAATTGTGATTGAAATATGTTGAAAACGATTAGATGAACAAAATGATATGCATCTCTTTATTTAAGAGTGTGAATAACATCTTTATTTTGTTTAAAATGTGTATTTTTATGAAAATTTGGGTGAAAACCATAAAATTTCTATTCTTAATATGGAAAAACACTAAAATGTTCATAAAAAACAATGTACAATTTCTGCAACTTAAGACCTCATATTTGATCATGGCATGGATCATATCACTTGATAAAAGTACAAGCCTTTTACATCAAACATTTTGATTAAAACCCTCTGGATCCCGGACTATACTATAATTAACTCGATCTGCACTCTAAAATTCCTAGTCGGCGTGTTAGGCAGATAACTTCAATTTGATTAGTTAATTTGAAGTTATAGGCAGATTTCTCATATAGAACTTTAATTGGTAAGATTCTACCAAAAACTGTTGCAATCGGATTCCTTGAAACGCTTGTTTCAGTCATATTTATAACAATTCTAATAGCGATCAAATTGTTGAATACTTTTAATGATCTGTTTGCGGAAAGTTCCACCACATAATTATCACGACTGTTGTTATTGCAAATCAGTTTGATTGATTGATTTAAGAAATTATCTTTCTCTTTAAAATTAATTGGATATACTCTTTACACCCCATGAATAATCATGAGTATGGGGATCAGTTCAAAACTGTTATTTATTTCCCCATGTTGGTAACCTCTTAACCTGTGTGTTTGTTGATTTTATTGTTTTTTATTTCACTCGTTTTGTTATGATTCAGTTATGTCGAGTGCGCTTGTACCTCCGTCAAAGTTGTGATGAAGAACTTTGGAACAGTAATTCGACAACATCTTGAGACTGGTTCCCCTGGAATTGGTGTTGACCTGCAGCGCGAAGAACGGTACGGATCTGTCTTTCTTTGTGTTGTTATTGATCGATGACGTAATCAATGGATACAGATATTTTAGTTGTAACATAGGGCTATAATATTATATTTTGGGTTAGGGTCAAGTTACTCTTTCATTTTTTGTAAATGTGTGTTGCGATTATAATGTTTGTTTACTTTTCTATTTATGGAATTTATTTCGTTCTGTTAAGGGCGTCACCTCGTACAATAACACTCAATGTATAATTATATATTACTAACTAGAGAGCACAATTAGTTGATGGTGCAATGGGTGTTGCCATGGCTGCGCACGTGGACAATTCGTTATAAATAGAAGCCTTTGATTTGGATAAAAATATAACTCCACTGTTTTATTTTAAAGAGTAAATTATAACGTTTAAAGTCTGCTTCGGAAATGCGAGATTTTTTTGCAATTTTAAATGTTTATTATGCAGTTTTGTTTGGTTTTTAATTTGTTGTTTAATTAATTTATACAGACTGCACGAATATTAAATAAAAAGGTGTTAATTTATAATTTTCTTATATCATGACGAATAACATTATATAATTAAAACAATATTTAAATATCTTTATGATGGTCACGTTATCATAGATTTTCTATTTCATTGTCCATTAAAATCACAAAAATGGTAACATATTCAACCGTGTAATCAGTTTGTGTAAAGCAGTTCACTATTTTAGTTCATAGAAAGAATATATAATTGTTATTCTTTCACATCGAGCTCTAATATATTCAACTTCTCTCTCTATTTATTGATTTGCAGACAACGCAAATGTCGGTCCTGCTACGATTGTCTGATGGCAATTCGCGGTCTTCTGGAAACTAGAGAAGTATTAGAGAAGGCTGGACCTCAAGCAAGGGAGCTGCAGATCATGATGCAAATTCTAAACATTTAATTATAGACATTTTGTCACTTTGAGAAGAAGATCTCATATTATAAAAAGGAGCCAGCTCTGGTCTATGGTTCTTATCCGTCCACAAATAAACTTTGAAAATTTCCTCTTAACTCTTACACAGTACCTTTCCCCACACCAACACTTACCGCTCCTCATCCTTATTTGGTGAACGCATCTATGCCTTCTACTACCAATAAAATGCTTTCACCCGACTATAGTGATATATTATTAGTATCAAATTATAAACTATATTACTGGTATTCATCTTATTGTTATGAACAAAGACGGTTTTTTCGGCAGTCAATGTCTCTCAGTGTACTCTTCAAAAATCAGTGTGCTTCAATAATATTACTTTAGTTCTAAAATGTGTAACCAGGGTGTTTAACTTGTGTAAAAATAGTTATTTGAATTTATATTCGGCTTCAAAAGCTCCAAAATTTTGTTGTCTAATGACTTTTTTATTATGATATGTAATTCAATTTTAATGTATCTTTCCATTGTTTCATAAATTCATTTAATTCTTGCTTTTTGATGGATCACCAATAGTAGAGAGTTGTATATAGAATAAATGTATTCTTATTGCACATTGGAAGAGGGTACATACGGGCTTTGTCATGTTAACTGCTGATGATTGAGGTGCGAATAAAGATAATATTACAAATATACCTTACCTTTTCAATTTGTCTTTTTACTGTTTTGCCGAGATATGTATAGTGAATTATTTAAATGAAATATTTCGTTCACCGTTCGCTTTGTTCCTTTTTGTAATTGCCAATTAGAAAGGAAAAATGGACCTCACAGCAACAAAGACCTTTTGAGTCAAATAATCAGTCTTAATCTTGTTGAAAATAATTGAACATCGAAGTCGTTTTTGTTTGAAAAAGGAATAAATAGATGACTGTATTTAAGCAGCTAATGGGACTGTGAATCTCATTCAGTTCGCCACCCATGTGTTTTTTGTAGCCTCTGCTTTGTTTGAGAGATGTAGGCACCTACTTACGTTTATATGCTTCAGTTATGTTTAAGTGAATAATTTTATAGTATTGTTTAACCTGTGTGTCTATTACGGGTGTTTGCAAATCAGGGAGATAATCTGCAGATATTATAATTCTGTCTCTCAAATTATCTGTGGGTGGTAACTATTGTTGTAATTTAATTGCTCCTGTCTACTTATACAACATTTTTATCCTCATTTATAATATTATAATTACTTGATATGACCTCTTGTGTCAAAAGATTTTTGCCGAAATATTTAATTTTCTATATATTTTTTATTTCTATAGATCATACTTAAATTGTATTGGGACAGTTTTTATATTAATTTCTTACCTAATTAATCCTAAAATTTAAAACAAGTTAGAAAAACTCTAGCTAATTCATAAACTTGATTTTAATCCGGACAAAAGACATATATTTAGGTTTGGTTAACCTAGAATGCTTTCAAACGAAAATTATATTGCAAATTATGCCAACCCCAAGTCTTAACGATATTTAAAAAATACAATTTCATTTATAAATGTTTGTATTAGTCGCCATAAAATAGTCAATAATATTAACACATTTAACTATTTATATCATTGTATAGTACACAAACATAATTACGTTTCAATACTAAAACAGGAATACAAGTAATATTTATATTATATACAATAGTGAGGGGACGGAGGCAATTCAAAGCACACAGTGCTTAAAATACATTACAGTGTGACATGTTAAACATACGAGACTAAAATGAAATATATATAAATTGAACTACTCTTAATAAATAATAATAGTCGAAAGCCCAGCTGAGCAGATGTGAAGTTGCTGATTACTATAGCAAGAGTTTGAGTGGCATCATGGACATCAGGTTAATGGATAAATTCTGTACAGAAAGGAACTGTTCAGTGCGGTTTGCAGCCAGCCATGCCAGCCAGTGTGTTTGCCACTTCGATATCGCACTGTTCGACACAGCTTGATCCATATCGATAGTTGTATTCTTCAAGTTGTTGGCAAAGTCGGCGATTTTCTTCCTGAAATATGAATGGAATTCTGACGATATTTATCTTGACAGTTTATTGCGAAACACTTTTTATTAATGAATAAAGATTTCAAAAGTTCAACTAAACAAAAATATTGTTGGTACAAATTCAATGATGTTATCAATAAATTTGTAAATGTATATAAAAGTTTCACCTCAGCAGTTTCTTCGTCATATTCTAAGTGTGCCATGCCTTCTAGTCGGGAAAAATCTATAAATCCTACACAAATGACACACACTCCGTTCATGATAAACCTGGATCGAAGTAGTACCTGTTGAAATAATACAGATGAACATACAGACAATAAATCAAATTATTTTTAAACGTGTATGATTGAATCCTTCTATAAAATAGGCCGACAGTGTCGGAAAAACTCTAAATAAAAATACTAATTAAAATAAAAATCTGGACAAAATTATTCCTTTACAAAAACTAATATGCAGTAATAAGTAATTACAATATATATTTCCCTTTCGTATTTATTTAGTTAACTCGTTTTAAAAAACGTCAAGCGGTGTTGGTACATTTAAAAATTATACAAATATGTTATTATAATTATTTAATTGTTGCATATAATAGAAATTAAGTTAATTTATTTTGAAATATAGTAATTAAAATAGTATTAATTTTTGAAATGCTGTGTTTTCTGCCATATCAAATATTAAAATGGTTAAAATTTTAAATTACTTCGTTATAATAAGAAATTGTGAATCTCTCACAGCTTCTGAATAGTAGAAATAGTGATAGCCGGAGATGTAGTTAATTAAAATAAACAAAAAACAACTAAAACTAATGATAAGCAGGTCCAACCTATGAATACAAGACTTCATTAATCTTTGTTGTTTATCTTTAATTTTAATGAACTGCAGCATCTCCGCCTTTCACTAATTATGATACGATTTAATTCCTCTTTTTGTCATATAAGAGATATCTAGACGGTGTCATCTAGGTCGATTTGTATCCAAAAAAGTAGTTTCTTATCTAATAAGTCGAGTTAAAGTACTTTTGCATTTGAATACATTTGAATACATAATAAAGTATAAAGTATTAAATATAATAAAGTATATTTAATAGGCCATCACACAAATACGTCTGCCTGACATTGTCCTCGTGTGATGGGTATCCGGAACCTAAATTCTAATTTCTACGCAGTTCTATTATTTAAAGTTTAATATTCATTCGCTGGACTGGTAAATATACATTGATACATAGCCAGACAGCAAATGTGCGGAACCTTGATTCTATTTAAAGGTATGTGTACTATAATTTGCAATATTTGATGAGTGCTGATGGTACATGCTCTAACACGTTAGACACTTGATTAACAATGGAGATACGAAGGCCATACTATGTCTACGTGGCATAGAAATTAGTGATTTATTTGACAAGCATAACAATTAACTTTGCATTGTAATTATACCAGCTATACACTATACATATAAATATCATATTTGATTTCATTTAAATTTCATTAATCGTTTTCTAAAAAAGACTTCTAGGTATATATTTTAAATTTTATTTCTCAGATGTTTTAAATGTTTTTAATTATTTAATTCTGTTGCTATAATTTACAGTATACACGATTATTTAACCACAATTACATATTAAACAATTAAATAATTAAAAATAAAAAAGTGCAGTTTCTAATATGGTTATATATATTAATGTGTTATTTTATGGATTTGTTTTTTGTAATAAAAATCATTAGTAGAAAAAAGGGTATTATATATTAACTTATATTTGAACTCCGATATGTTTAGCCATTTATGTCGTTTTACGTCATTATTAATGGGTCCTGACTTATCATTTTAAAATATTCGACTAATATAAATGAGATGTGAATATAATAAGCCTGTAAATAGTTTAGTTGTATTTTTAAGTAAATTCATTTGCATAATAGTTTTTGTTATTTATTTTGGAAGAAGAATATTCTAACAAATCATCTGAATTTTGACTAAATGCTAATTCTGTAAATATTTAAACTCATTGCATGGCCGGCGCTGGCGGGGTGGGGCTGGATGGGCGCTAGCCCCCCAATAATTAATGCTTGTCGGTTAATTAATTAAGTGTCTGTCGGTTTTTACCCACAAAACACTAGTAAGGATTTCTATTCAGTCAATGTACATGTCATTTTGCATCTTTAATGGATTTAATTATAATATCGATCATAGTTAAGTAAAGGACTTCTATTCATATAGCTTTACAAAGAAAAGACATTTTTACAGATTTTATGATATGTTGTCGGGTAAAAAGCATCTGGGTGGCATGGCATGATTGTAGCCCCCCCCCCCCCAATATAAAAATGGCGGCGCCGACCATGCCAATTGTTAAATAATTGTTACAAAAACTTACCTTGCCCGGTTCTGATTCAAAATCCGCACTGTCGACATTGTCTGATCTTGGTAATTGTGAGGAATGATTTGATGTCCATGAGGTGTCGAACATAAGTCGTAATGGAAGGCCCAGGTTGACGAAAACCTATATTACATAAATTAATTTTAAATAACCTAGCAATTAATTGAACAATTATGCAATTTCACTGCCTCACTCACAATATCCGTGAAACCATTTCTAATATCCTCGGTGAATAAATGCTGTCTTTCTTGTAAAACTTTACCACGATATCCAGTGAATTGTATCTAGAATATGAAAATAAGTTGAACGCATACATTATAACTGATGATAGATGAACACACAACACTGCAACTTTAGTGGTCGTCAACCTACCTCACTGTCACAGGATAATTTTCTAAAGAAATCGTCGTTTTCAAATTTAGATTTTTGATCAGGAACAATTTTCGGCATAACAGGAAAGATCAAATTATAAAAGGATTTATATACATCGTCTGCCTGTGACCAAAGCGGCAGCATGATGAGCTGACAACTACGAAGCTCCGAGCTGTTTATTACCGTTATTAAGCATCTGTGAGTAAGACGGATTTCCCCATAAGTAGTAATTTCTGATTGGTCGTTTACACGTGGAGATCAGCGTGGCTATTTATAGACATTTAATCATGACTATAGAACTACTAAAGATTTGAAGCTAAAATAAAAATGTTCGTAATATTAGAAAGTAAAACTCGGTGTTTAACCATGCCTTTCATATATCATATTATCACTTAAATATTTTAATCCATAATAAGTAAGAATTACAATTTGATTAATTTTATATGTTACAATTGATTTTATAATAATTACAGTAATTGGAGTCAGCTTACAAATCAGAATTAAATTGTATATTGAAAAATTTTGATTAAAATTGATAAGAGTTATAATGTTTGAGAAATTATAGTATAATATATTAATAAACTTAATTGTAAACTATATACATAATATAAAAATATATTTTGAACTTTATTCATTGTGAAAATTTGAAACTTTACATATTATGGAATATTTAGTTATAGTTTGAAATTTATTTAAACTAATTATACTGATATAATTTTTAAGCATATAAGATATAAGCATTTAATTATTTTTGCACTGCATATTTATTTATGATCATTACATAAGAATTTTTTTATTATTTACTTCTTTCAAATTTACATATTCTACTACTGCTACAGTACTGTAAATAGTATAAATTATACGTACATAATATTTAATAAAATAATTTTTTTAGTATTCTAATTTTAGTCTCACTCGGTAGACCATCGGTGTGGATCCAGGGGAGTTGACCACACCCCTAGTTACTCCTCATCCTAACTACAAAATATTTATATTGGCAAGGTAATGTACATTTATAATATAAAATGTACCTATAAGGTCAAAGTTACTACACGAAAATTATAGTCGATCTTTTCTAGACTTCCGGTCTGCAGTAACGTTTTGTAATTATCGATTACTCAGACAGAAGTCACCCTCCTGAACAAAATCCTTGATCCAACATTGAGCTTACAGTTATTAATTTCTAGTAGACTGAATGCTATTTAGTTGCAATACTCGCTGAATTAATTGATTGATTACAGGGGCGTCACCAGCATTTTTAAAGGGGTCGGGGTCCATACCATTTCAAATTTTAATTTAAAGTTATGAAAACGAACTTAACTTTAGGGTAGGTATAACAATAGTTTTAGACAATTAAATAATAAATATGTCGTATATATATATATGATTGTACCTAATTAAATTAGTTAATTATGAATAGGTACGACCTTATTTTCCGATTTTCACTTACATTGAGAGGGAGGTGCTAATATCCAATGAATCTCAACTTCAGACACTCGCTTAAATTATATAGTTGATTAATTGCAGCGATCATGATATATGGATTAGTTCGATACAGTAGTTCCATTTTTTTAAAGGCTGATTAATTTTTTTTAATTTAGATTAAATATATAATGTCCAATTCTTAAGATATATATATACATTTTTTTTGGATAAATGATACAATCGTTAATTGTAGGCGTCAAAATTAAAAATTATTATATTAACTAACAGGGAATACTAACAGAATAGTATAATCCCAGTTTACCAATATTTTTTATCAATTTCTATAATATATCACCAAATTGTGTTCTTTCAAATAATATTTTCCTAAGCTATAATTTAACTACTATGACGATAGAAAATGTAAAATTTACACATTACAATTCGTTTAATAATGCATAAAACTGTGATTTTTTAAAAATATCATTACAATTTAGATTTACGTAATACGTTTTTCAATATGTATTAAGTAAACTATAGGTTCAAAGTAATTAAAACAAAAATTTTAAAAAGTATTTTATAGAAGGTAATGTTATATATCAAATAAAATTGTTTAATTAATTCACATATTTCTATTTTATTGTTTATATAGCATGGATGTCCAAACATTCATATATTTAGTGTGAACTGAGCAAATATTTAAATTTGTTTGGAAGTTAAAATAACTCAATAAATTTAATGTATATGGAAAATATTTCATACAAACGCAGCATATTTTCCAAAAAATATGCTTTATTATACAAATTTTTAATCTAAATTAATATATATATATATATATATGTTTTAGTAATTACAATTACAATTACAAACTTTTTCTTATAAATAAAAAAAATTTTCCTCGTTTTAATGTAGTAAAAAGAAAACAAAGTTTAAAAGTTCATCTAAAATAAGCTAAATTTTATCGTAAAATTCATTAGTTGTAATTTTATTTCAGATGTCATAAGGTATGTTATATAAGAATATACAAAATGTTATGTTTCCAATACTTTTTAATGTATTAATAAGAAAACAATGTCTTAAAAAAGAAGCGTGACAGAAAGTTATTTAAAATATACTAAAAAAATTAAAATAAATTTTATTAGTTGTGATTTGGAATGAATTATATAGGGTTATATAAGAATACAATTAAAAACTGAGTATATTCTATGTTTCCAAATATTTCGAAAATTCAGTTTGGTATATATTAAAAGTTTTTTTAAATATATGGAAAAAGAGCTCTTTATTTGCTTACATTTTGGTTTATTGTTTTTCAAATTTCTCATACTTTTATTTGCAATTCAAAATATAAAAAAATATTTAATATAAATGATATAAAAAAAGATACTTAAACCAATTACATTTCAATTTTTATGAAATGGAATAAAAAGTAGTCAGTGAAGGTGGGCAGCCAGGCACAATGCAGGATTTTTTCCAATGGTAATTATTGCCAAAATCTTTGGCACGCAGAGCCCAGTTTTATATATAGACAATAGAATATGGCTAAAATCTTGATTATGCAATTGACATAGAAATGGTGTTGGGGTCTAAATGTCAGCCTGCATTTCTTGTCTTTTGTATGATGGATTAATGGATTATCATATATTTTAACCTTTTCCTATTCTTTTATATATAAAATTCCTAATTATAAGCTGGAAAATATCCTTCTATAGGGCTTATATTATATGGCTATATTTTATTCTTATATTATATTTTTAAAACAATATTATATTATAGACAGTAGGATGGATATATGCAGCATACAATCTGTCAGGAATTATACATAGGATAATACCAATTTATACCAATATAATTTCCCAATAGCATTTATATTACAAATAGATTTAAGTCTAATCAAAAAAATTAAAATTTTAATTCAGTAATTTATAGATTTTACTCTATATATAATTTTTACATTTCACACATTGACTTATAATGGAATTCTTATCTGCAAAAGTAATATGAATATGCCTAAATTAAATAATCAAATTTGGATACTGCTTAGCTGGCTGACACAATAAAACTTTAATATGTGCAGAAAATAGTTCAAGATTTTTTAAAGGCAATTAAGTAAGCTATGAACTTGCCACTGGACAAAAATGCCAAATGAGTAGACATCATTAAAAAATTAATGAACTCACCACATGTGATTACTCTCTATCAATTAGAAATTCAACAAAATATGGTTTAACCTGCAAAAGGAGATTCACAGAGGCTCTGGAGGTAGAGATTTTCTAAATATAAATCCAGCAGCTTTAATTATCATTACAAGTGTGTCAGAAATCAGCTTTTAGTGAATATAATAGCATCAAACTGATTTCCCTCTATCAGGTATGTGATTTTTCCAGTATATTTTCTAAATTTTTATTTATAGCTAAAGAAAATTATTGATGCTTAGTTACAGAAGAATATAATTTGCTTGCTCTGCTTTTGTTTGCAATTTTTAAACACATATGTCTGCTATATAGCATGTCTACTACTCAGTCTATGTTTATTATCTGACCTTACTGAATCTTTTAACTTCCACCAAACATGTTTAGTTATTCCTATTTTGCAAGATAAATTTTCTGATCACATTTCTTTACTCCTCTTTCACCTGCAAATGAATGATGGCAAAAGTTTTTAAATAATAATTGCACTATTTCCAAATTAGACATGATTAAGAAAGAAAAATGTTGCAATGGGATGTTGTAAGTTATGTTTTAAGAAACTAAAATTAATTAATTTTGGAGTTAGAACATTTACAAGCCATAAGATAAAATCTAAGAAGATGTATATCACTTTCATATTATCATATTGTGTGAATTTTTTTACTAAAAATGAGTCTAATCAATATTAAAAATGCAGATTGAAATAAAATTATATTACATACATGTTCATTTTTTATTTTAATATGAAGCAATCATTTTATGTTGAAAATCATATACAATATACTTTTTTAAACCTTTATTAGAAATAGGCATTTTCTTGTAAAGTATATATAGTAATATTCAATTTAATATGGGAAAACAAAAAAAGCTCAGGAGTCCAAACCAGCCCCTGGTTGGAGTCAGCTGACAATGTTTTTGTAATAGTCTAGCTTTTCTACAACATTTAATGGGTCACACTTTTTGGGTATGATGGTTTGAAATCTTCTGCTTTGAGCTCTTAGTCTAAATGTGATACATCCATCATGTATCTTTAGTTCTATCAATTTTTTTGCATTTTTTCATGTTTTTCTACTTTGTATTTATTATTGTTCTCATATTATTATATCATTGACAAATAACCAGTGGTGCTACTGTCTGCAATTTATTTGGTTAGGTCTGAGATTTTGCAATCTTTTCAGATATGCTGCAATTTTTGTGTTTGTTTATTTTATATGTACACTATTATGATGGATGTGAAGCTAAATTTTTATTAAGGACATTACTTGATAACAAACAGCATCAATTCCTAGTAAGAGTATTGACATCATTTCAATTTTAACCCCTATACACTTCCTCTCAAGACCTTGGATTTTTGGACTGCTAACTGTGTAGCCATGTTCAGCCACCCCAATATCAAATATCTTCCTATGCTACTGCTACATTTTAGTTTCAATTCCGAGATTTCTACATAATAGTAATTGGTTAATAACAAAAGAAATTGCCTCTTCATGATCGTTTTTGGTGAAGTTTGGGATTTTTAACTTTGAAAAGGTCAATAAAGCCAAAAAGTCAACATGTTTTGCAGCAAGTAAATTACCCAATGGTACCAGTTGGATGTCTAGATGATCTTTTGACAGAAATTCGAAGATTCAATACCTATTACAAAACATGTCACCCAATGTCCAGGAGAATATTAAAAAACGAAATTATCTTAATATGATATACTTATATATAGAAAATATTATATCTTTTAGAAAATAAACCCTTTTATTATACTAATAAACTTATATTAATAAGTTGTGATCTTTTATTATCCCTGTGATTATTTTACCAATTTGGGGCATAGCTTTTTAAGTGTTTAAGTGCCTGCATTTTAAAATGCTGTACATTTTTTGCCCAAAAGCTGTGCTTTTCATTTTTTTATATATTCTCTGCATTTTTTCTAAATAACATAAAAAAATAATTTTTTGTAGGCCTATTTGAATAATTTTGTTATATTATTTCTTGTCAGATACATACGTAAAATCACTTATTATAATATGTGCATATATTTATAATCACTTTGTTCATGTTATATCTACATATTACAAAGTCAAAACATATAAATGTATTTTAATCTACAACGTCTTCATCTAGTCTTAATAACTTTTTGTTTGCAAGCACTAGTAAATCAACACATTCCACAGTTGAAACTAATTCAATGAAAGCACACATACAATGGGTATTACATATGTTTCAAGTTCCAAACATCAAGTTCAAAGAAAAAAATTTTTATTCTGCAGTGAGTGAACTTTTAAAACTGGTGATCATAGCTGGAACTCACTTCAAAAAAGCCTTTTATGAAGTGAGTTCCAGCTATGAGCAGTTTTAGATGGCAATAAAACTCTTCATTACTAGACAATTTTCTTCACAATCTATCACATTTCATCAAGCCATCAGTCTTGGCAGATATTAAGAACCTATTTAGAATCAAAAGAAAGCATTGGAGTAGGAAATTCTGGCATAAATAAATGCATTTACAAACTTCATTTATGTTTGTTGGAATATTTGTTACTCATTTTACACATCTTAGTGCATTGTTATGAAATAAAAATTGATAGATTTACAAAAAATATATAACTGGGTTTTTTATTATATAGATCTGCATTATACTCCCATGACTGCATATATACACTGCATTTTGACTTTGGGGCTGAGTTGTCTTGGTCAAGCTCTCCAATTGCCATTCAAACATACTGCTTTCTCTTATTAGGGTAGTTCATTATTCTTAAAACTGTTCTATCTCTAAAAGGATGCATATAACTACATTCACCTATAATGACATGTCATTATATCCAATCTCTACTGTAGTTTTTATACATGTATTCATATTACATTCTTATAGTACATTCCTACTACAATATATTCCACTGCCTTAAGTTATTATATACTACATGCATTTAACCCTATTCCATATCAGGCTTTCTTGTGCTTTGACTTACCAGGTTCATGGGACTGATTCAGCCTGCCCCCCCCCCATCCAAATGTAATGTTCCTATAGTTACAAGTGCATGCAGTTTGTCATGATGATAGTCCAGCATGCTTTCTGCTAGATTATTTTACAGTAATTAAGGAAGAAATTTTTTGAGACAATTTTTTTTGTTAAAAATTTGAACAAAAAAGGTTTTTTCTTCTATCTATTCAAAATTTATCTGTGCATACATGTTTATTACAATTTTGTCTGATTGATTATCACATAATATAAGCTATTCAGTGATTTGCATTTATATAAAAGCTTTAATATGTTTTAAAAATCAGTAATAAAGAGTCCTGAAATTTATAGGCATGGGAGTTTTTTTATAGAAAAGAATCATTTAAAAAGTCAAACTTCTGATTTATTATATGAAATAATAAACAAATGATGAATTTTAAAGGGCTTTAATAGATGCTTTCTAAGCTTGTGAAACCTTAAATATCTGACAATATGCACGATTTGTATGCTTGGCTAAATTCTTCATATGTAGCAGGTGATTTAGTTATAGAAATATTTCTTGATTTTTAAAGTTTATTGCTGTGACTTTGATGTAACATTAAAGTAACTTTGTTGTCCCATAGGACCGTAAAGAAAAGTAAACAGTAAAAATAATAATAGTTTGTATTAGTAATATTAGTTTTATTGACTCTTTTTTGCTTGTTAACATTTTAAGTCCATTGTATAGAGAAATAGTAATATGGAATATAAAACAAAATATTAATTTATGGATATGGTTAGTTTATTGCTTATAATTTATTGTAGTGATTTGTTTACTATGACTCTTTTTGATTATAATTTTTATGCACCACAAGATTATTTCAATTTCTACTATTTTTATAATATTTATAATTTTTTATAATGTTGTTCTATGTATCATTAAATCATTCTATGTGATTTTAATATAATAAACTATTCTATTATCAGTAACACTGTCAAATATAGACTTATGAAAAAGGCCTTCCATATAATAGTGAAAATTAAGTTTTTAAAGGTATATTACTTTCAATCCTAGGTAGATGGATATTTTCTTTTCTTCCTCTAGGAAATCTTAGTAAGCTTACATTTAAAACGTCTATTCCTTGACTCAGACCACTTATTCCATTTATTCTTTCAACTAGTACATGATCTCCTTCTCCCAAGTGAATCAGTAGATGACCCTTCTTCAACAAGGTTAGGACACCATTTAATTACTCAAATATTTTTTGAACACAGCATGGTCCTTCCTCCTTTTGCTTTTATGGTTGATTTTTCCATTAGTAAATATTTTCTTAAAAGAGAATTTTATTTTTTATGCATATTGACTTCACTTCCTATTGGTGATCTACTGTTTGTGAGAATATAATTTATATATATACTTCGTTTATTATGAGTTTCAAATATCATAGCATTGGTTATATACCTATTCATTTATTTCTAGCATTCTTTTGGACTTTAATTGTTCTCTCAAGCATTACTGTGACTGCATTATTTCACTGTTTGAAAACTTTAAAATGCTTGGCTAAAATTAAATATATATTAAGAAAACACAAAATATCATTGTGAACAGGAATATTTGTGAAAATTATCTACAAACAAACCTTTGATTTGAAAATTCATTGATCAGCTACATGCTTATATTTTATCTTGGTATATTTTAATACTTTGTGTTTAAAATTGTATTACTTTTAGATAGCAAATTTAAGAATCATGCGAACACGATCCAGTAATAGTGAAAACACTCTAGCAAGAGAAATATCAAAAACTTCAAAGAAACAGAAAGAAAGTAAAACAATTTCTCCATATTTCAAACAAGGTTTAAGTAGTTCTGGTTCAGACTCAGATCACAATTTTAAAGAAATCAAACTTACTAAAAAGAATTCGGCAAGATCAAAAAAACGTCCAGCAAAATCAGTCAAAAAGGTTTCTGCTAAGAGACAAAAAATACTGGACAAGGCTGAATATAGTCACCATTTTGAAGGAAATTCGTCACCATCAAAGAGCGGGGATTATGCGGTCAGTTGGGATGATGGTCAACAGCAGAAAGACCAAACAGATGCTCCATGTCAATCACAATCTCTACCGCAAAATGATCATATTTGTTCAGAATCTGATGATGAGGAGGATGCATGGGAGGAAGTTGCAGAAATTGACGATAAAGATGAGGAAATTGAGGTTCTTACTCAAGAAAACACAGCTTTAACAGCTGCCAACTCTGATGTTATTCCTAAGGATATCGAAATAACTATCAACAACAATGCGTTAAAGTCGAAATGTAAAACCAGAAGTTTAAATGAACTTTTGCAACAAGAATTAGCTAAAAAGAATCGCTTGGCTCAAGAGTCTCTTCACAAAACACATATTTTAGCACTAACAGCACACGGAGTTTTTGTGAACAAACTTGGATCATTAAAGAGGTTCAAAGCATTGGCACTTTCATTATTGTCTCCTGATCTCTTAAGAAAATCAGATAAACATTTTGATCTTAAGGATTTCAAACAATTTGTCTCTTGGTTCAAGGACACATTTTCTTTTGACAGTTCACAGAAATCAGATGATTCCCTCATAAAAAGAATAGGTAACATATTTTCGACAAAAACAACCGCAACTCGTTTAGAAACTGTGCTCTTGATTGTAATTTTTCTCCGATTATTGCATGTTAATGTTCGGTTAGTTTTGGCTCTAAATCCAATTTCACTGAAAGTGACTCCGCCAAAAAATACTAAAAAGCCAGTTTCTAGTAAGCTGTCGTCATCGTCTCCTGATCCAGATTTTAAGAAATCTGCTCCTTCAAAAAAAATCAAGAATACGAAATCCTCTAACAGACAGGTGCTCTCTTCAGATTCGGATGAAGAAGTAAAGTTGGGTCCAGGCAATCAAGTTATGTACTGGATTGAAATCTTTTTACCTTCGGATAAAAAGTGGGCTTGTTATGATTATTTCTCGGGTATTTTAGACAATCCCAGGAAGCTAGCGTCTAGTTTAATACCGAGTCAGTGTTTGAGACTTTTATATGTTCTTGGGTTCAGTGGTAATCAGTCCATAAAAGATCTTTCTGGACGCTATGATATTGAGTGGGCTACGAAATCACGGAAGCTGAGAGTCTCTGATGACTGGTGGAGTAGTTTGTTAGCTTCCTGGAAATCAAATGACACGGAATTAGAGGCTATAGAAAATGAAGAGATACACAATGCGCTGCTAAAACTTCCACTTCCGGTAAAAATGGATGATTTTAAGGGTAATCCTCTGTACCGCTTGCGACGTCATCTTCTTAAATATGAAGTTATATATCCTGACACTGCCCTTCCTTTGGGTTTTATTAAATCTGAGCCAATCTACGCTAGAGAAGTCGTTCATGTGTGTCATACCAGGGAGACTTGGTTGAAAGATGCTCGTGTTGTTCGCCTGGGAGAAGAACCAATTAAGAAGGTGAAGGCGAAGATGTCCCTCAAGCGTCAACTTCTACAGGAGAAGGAACCACAGGTTGATCTTTATGGGCCGTGGCAAACGGAACCCTATGATCCTCCTGTCGCCGAAAACGGTGTTGTTCCAAAGAATGAACACGGAAATGTTGAACTCTACAAACCATGCATGATGCCTATCGGTTGCGTTCATTTGGATCTCCCGGGTAAATAGAAATCTTTTTTATTGAACAGTTAGCTTTTTGTATTTTTATATTGATAACCAGATTTACGATATTTTAACAATTATTTAGACATTTATATGTCAAAATTACTCTTTTACGTGTCATAGGCTTAAGTCGGATAGCAAAGAAACTTACGATAGATATTGCTCCGGCCATGATGGGCTGGGAATTTCACCCTGGGGGTTGGGCCCATCCCCTCCTGAAGGGTTGGATCGTGTGTGAGGAGATGGCCCCGGTACTCAAGGACGCTTGGGTCCGTGAAGAAGGGGAGAAGATGAAGAAAGCGGATGAAGCCAGAAGTAAACGTGCCCTGTTGGCTTGGAAACGACTAGTCAAGGCTTTGATGATTCGGGAGCGTCTTCGTCGAATGTACGATCTGGAAGGGTCAGCTGAATTGAGCAGGGTCAGCTCTATTGCAAATCAACTCGCGAAACTGCGTCAGGAGAGGTTGCCTACTAAGTGAGCTGTACAACGATCGTTTACTGTCTATACGTGCATTTATTTTTATTAATATTTTATTGTATCCATAGGAACTTCGACGATTTTTTTAATCGTCCGATTGAACTTAGCTTTTCTATATTGAGTACCTATACTTATTTTTTAAAGGATCAACTTTAGATTTTTCAGATTCAGTATTATTTTTTGTAATATTTGCAATATATATTGTCTTTAGTATATAGTGCTTCACTATATGTTTGTTTTTTGATTTTTTAATATTGTAAATATATTGTTATCATATTTACTATTGTTCACTTTTTAATTCCTATTCAAGAAATAGTATGTTCGTCTTATAATTGTTTGTTTTATAGAATAATTTCACCTTTTATTTTGATTGGAAATTAATTAAGTATTATATTATAAAGAAAACAAAATCATTTTGAGAATTGTTTTCTTTATAGTAACGAATACATTTTTTTATTTTAATGAAAGTAACAGTTATTCCTCAAAATTTTGTTATGAATTAAGAGTTTTGTTTTGGCTTCCAATTTTAAAGTCGTCGATATTATCATGTGTATTAATTGCTGGCACTTTATAGTGTTAACTATAGTGTCCATTCTCTAAGCATAAATTATTTTTGTTAACATTAAAATAAATTATATTTAAATTCAAAAGAACTTTGCTAAGTCAATGAATTCTTCATTTTTAGACTGGTACATTTTAATTACTACATAAACACTTATTCGACTTATAAAACAAATTCATTAGAAAGTGAATTTTGTATTATACGTCTAAAAGGATGAGACATAAAATAACAAAGATATTCCCAATAAATATGTAGAAATCTTTATAATAATTCTTATAAAAAAATAGAGTCATTGCAATCTCACTAGTATTTGCAAGTATATTTTTCTTGTACCGAGAATCATGAATTTCTCAATATTGAATATTGTGTGTTGTAGAAATGTCTCGAAGTAGTGTAAAGATAATGCCTGGCGCGGTTGTCTGCAGTGAGTGTGAACTTCGTGGTGACATCACAATTGGTGCTCGCACTGTTATTCACCCCAAAGCACGGATTGCGGCAGAAGCAGGACCTATAATTATTGGTGAATCCAATCTAATTGAAGAACAATGTCACATTATCAACAAAGCTACTGAGGATGGTAATGCACACACCGAAAGCGTCATGATCATTGGCAATAATAATGTTTTTGAGGTAGTTTTCGTTTCATAATAATTTTATTTTTAGGAAATTATTGATAATCTGGTAAATTATATTTTTGTTAATTTGTGAAAATATATTTTATAATATGTAATTACTACTTTTAAGTAATACATGTATTTTATTTTTTTTTAAAAATTTGCATCAAAATTTAATTATCCCATTATTTAGGAGATTTTAAACCTTTTAACTCAGTTTACTTTCTTTTTCTCTTTGATATTGACAGGTGGGAAGTCATTGCTACTCACTGAAGGTGGGCGACAGTAATGTTTTGGAAACCAAAAGTGTAGTTGGTAGGGAAAGTGAGATCACCAACGGCTGTATTGTGGGCGCCATGTGTGAGGTCACTGGACGTGAGGCGCTTCCTGAGAATTCGGTCATCTATAGTTCCCGAGGCCAGCGTCGTATAGCTGGAGAGAGACCACCACCGCAGACCCTGCAACTCGATTTCCTCACCAAGATTCTCCCCAATTATCATCATATCAAGAAGGCTAGTAAGACTAGTGCCAAGCGAGCCGAGAAGTGATAAAACAGAACTCTTTTGGTGGTGTTGGCTGATCTGACAAATGTGTATTTATATGGTTTCGTGTGCACATTTATATTTTTATGATTTTTCTGTATTATTTTTAATTTGGCTAATTTTCATACTATAATTATTTATTATTTGGTTGTTTGATCTTTATATCTTTATATAAAGGTTGTTGTAAATTTTCCTAACATTTACATTCAGCGTATAGTAAATGCAAACAGTTTAATATAGTTTTTCAATATTTCTTGAAATTTTAAAATGACGTTGATCTTAAATATTTCAGATTCATTTTTTTAAACTTAAATTCCAGAAGACGGTTAAACAATACATTCTGTTATGTGCCTAATTTAAGTGTTATTGTGTTAATCTTTGTATAGATTTTCGGTGTTCTGTAGATATGTAATTCTATGTTGTCAAAGACTGGTTATTATCAATTGACTATGCATTAACAATAAATTTAATATATTTATAAATCTAAAAAACATGAATATTCATCGCAAAGTTTTACAAACATGAGAAACCATCATAATGTTTTGTAACTATAATTTTTTTCTGTTATGACACTTATAAATATGTTTGTGGGTGCCTTATTTGATTTCTTAATTTATGATAAACTTGTTAACATGAATTTGTTGTTAATGTTATTATGTTATTGTTAAATTTTTCAACATGTCAAATTATGTAAACCACAATGTAAAGATAAGAGCATTTTATTAGTAATCTGAATATAAGTCACATTGGTTGTATATGTGCAAACTGTTTAGGTTTTAATTGTCTTATACTCTATTATATGAGTTAGATATGTATATCTTTCCAAATATATTAGCGATACAATTTAACCGTTTTTTATCAAATAATTTGTAAAGCTTGATTTTATTTTTAAAACTCACTGGGAAACAATTTATGAATGAATTTATTAATTATAAACAAAATGTGATATCGAATAGTTTTTAAGGTATTGTTTCACTATCAAAAGTTCATGGAAATTTTGTATTGATTAAACAGCACCTCTTGATAAATATAGAAGTATTTAGCAATATAGTAATGATACAGTATTTTTTAATATTTAGAAATTATGTTACTGAAATCTGTTTTTTTTGTTGTGTTAAAACAATAATAACCAAAAACTCGACATTGCGAATAATCACGGTGCGTTTTAAAGTTATGTTGGTAAATGTTTGTTAATTATGTTGTATCTGGACTTAGGCTTTTTAAGGCCATTTATCGATTTTCATATACTATTATTGAAATAGAATAAAACAATATCCTATTTATGTCAAAAATTATATAATATTATATTACTCCTAAAATTACTTCATAAAATAATTTCTATAATATTAAATGCACCTATAAAAATTATTTAATGATAAAATACATATATATATATTATAAAATACATTTTCTAAAAATCGTTATATGATAGAATCCTAAATGTGCAAATATAGTGGACTCTTTAAATACATACCATATTCACCTTATTATCTATCTTTAATGGTTTTATTACCGATTTTTACTAAAATTTCATTAATATTGCTGTAGTTATAAATGCATATTGTTATATAAGATATTTTTGTTTCATGTTATAGGTCGAACTATAATATTTTTCATAAATGAATTGTTTTATCTTATATTAATAACATGAAAATCAATAAATGGCATTAAAAAAGCGTTCCATGATTTTTTTGTTGATTTTTTATTCTCTAATATCCTATTCAACATAAACAAGGAACATATATTTCGTGAAGTAAATATTTTTTAATATTTTTTTAAAAACGCACCAAGATATATTATTAAATATTGAATTACGTGCATTAATAATTTATTTTGAAATGTGTAATTGTAAATATATATTGTGGATCAGCACTTTAGTTGATTAAAAGCATGTTTCATACAATTAATAAAAAAATATTTGAAATTTTTTTTTGAAAGTTAAATAATTAACTATATTTTTAAGTGCACACAAACAATATTATAGCCGATCCAAAAAAAGTCTTTTTTATTTATTTGTTTTATTAATTCTTTGAAATTACAAAATTTGAGTGTACTCTTAGTGTGTCTCATTTAAATATATTTTTTGCTTCATACTTTTGAAATTATTAACTTCTTTTGGAATAAAGTGTCAACATGAGCATCCGTGATGATCAAGATGACAAGTGCAATTCATCCTTTTCTCAGCCACATGCATTTGCACGGCGTGGTGCGTTAAGACAGAAGAATGTTCATGAAGTTAGAGATCACAAATTTATGGCTCGTTTTTTTAAACAGCCAACTTTTTGTGGACATTGCAAGGACTTTATTTGGTAATTCAAAATTATTAATAAATATCTTAAATATATGCTTAAGATTATTTAATTTTTATACAAAAATAAACTATTATCAATATAAATAAATCTATATTCATTTAAACAACTATTGACTATAAAACTTATTGAAGTTTACAATACAAATTTCTAATTTGTCTTTTCATAGATTATATAACATAGTAAAATATAAATAATAGAACTTTTTATTTTTATAAGAAATGTTTTTGTATATGTTTTTATTACAATATATTATCAAATTAAAAATATATAATATTATGCACTTTTTTACAGAATAGTAAAAGTTCATATTTAAGAGTACATGTCATTTTATATAATTCAGCTATATATTGATGCATAATCACATAAAGATAAAATTTCTAATTGTAATTTATTATTTAAAAATAAATCATTAAAATATAATTATAGCATTTGCAGAAATCACCTAATTTATTTAAGTAAAAATCTTTTGCAAAATAATATCCTTTTTGAAAATATTTAAAATTCAAGTTAAAAAAAATAATCACTATAAATTCACAATATTTAATGAAGCTATTAAAATTAAAACATAATTGATTTTAGACCATCCCTTTTCATTTCATGTCTGCCATTTGATTTTTTAGACAGGTAACACTGAATATACAATGAAATATCCTAAACATATATAATTTATATATTATAAGCAAACCTGTATATTAATCATTATTCACTTCTTTAAATCATACATTAACATAGTATAAAAAAGCAGATACAAAATCAATATCACTAATATAAACTCAAAAGATTCTTTTTACTTAATATAAACTGAACTTATAAGTATATCATTTAACTCTTTATAACATTTAAAAGATCTCATATAACAGGCTTTACAGATCAGGCTGCATTCCATGTAGCCTAAAAAGTATATATGTGGCATAGACCCAACTATTAAATTGAAGTAAAGTACAATTGTCATGAAATGCAGACTGGTTCACAGACCTTCCTATAATCTGAAAGGTTTTGCTTTTCTAAACAAAACATATTTTTTTTAGCTAAATTTCCTATTTTTAAATATATTTTTTTTGTTGACTTACATTTTGTTAGGCAAAACTGTTATAGTTGTAGAAAATATAAGCATACTTTGGAAAGTAGTTATATAATTTTAATACATCACATTTTGGTGATTACAGTTTATACAAAATATACTATATTGTAATGTCTATTTCTTATTTAGTTATATTATTTATTGTCCAGAAATATTACTCAACCCTTTGCTGTATCCCTTTTTAAAAATCTGTTCATCAGAGGGAATAGTCTAAAGAAATTTTGTTGGTTGTCATCTTCATCTGCTAGCAACCATCATGTACTCTGTAAAATATGCATTACAATTTTCCCTAGAGATAATAAGTCAAACAACTTGTATAATTATTTTTTGAGATTTTTTCCCACTCAAGAAACTTCAAATCACAAATTTCTGAAGCTGTGCAATACAAGTGTATTGCAAATGTGCTGAAGTAACCAATCTACAGAACCAATAGTATGTTATTTATATTCCTCCATTGAGTTGCAGCTGTACATTTCTTTCAAGATTTGTTCTGATAAAGCTATTGTGTGATGAGATTTTACAAACCTCTTGATACAAAATTATTATCACAGATTGATTACAACAAAAAATAAATAAAAAGCAGATAAACATTGGAACATGAGCCAAAGACTTTCTTTGTGATTCCAATGATGTAATTCAAGATCAGATCTATACTTTCTTCAAAGAATGTCAAAACTTTTTTGTTACTGCTATGACATATCTGCTATCACATTTACCTGTACAATCATCTGTCATAAAAGATGTACACTATTTGTTGTCTAATAAGAGGAGTGACCAACAGCATCTCTCTGCCATAACAAGGCCAGGAATCCTTATTAGAAGCATGATTTTTGGTGTGAGTATTGATTTCTGCTTAGAGGATATCTGTGACACTATACAAACTCATTGGATTTTCTATCAATCAGAGGATATTCCTAAACAATGGGTTCAACAAAAAGCATCCAATAAAAAATTTGTAAAGACTCATATTGTAGGGAGGTGGAGTCAGAATCGATTTGCAAAAGAAGAGGTTGAAAATCCTCAAAATGAATACAATCTGGTTCCACTTGTAGGAACATGTAGGAATAATGATAAAATAGGATTGGAGTTTCAGATACCCACCATTGTTTGCCCTTGTAAAGTGTTGCTTGTCTATTTCACTGGAAATGCTGGTCCTGAGAGAGGATTCTCCACCAATAAACACATCCTCCAGGTGCATGATACATACTTGTCAGAAAATACTCTAATTG